>RJWM01006860.1:0-81665 GCA_004363535.1 Dasyprocta punctata | reverse complement strand
TTTTAAAGATAACGATGCGCAAATTGCAACCATTGTCAAGCTTCTATCTTCCGGTTTTGTAAACCTGCAATGTTGTGTATTTATGCTAGTTGTTTGCTTGTCTCTTTTGCTTGTTGTTTTTACTATATATGTCATTTTGTTGTTGTTGTTGTTGTAGTTTTTGTTTGTTTTGTTTTTCTTCGCTTAAATAAAAAAAAAATAGTGTCATTTCCATCTGTAAGCTCGTTTCTTTTCAGATCTAATTTGCATACTTCGTAAGTTTTTTTGTAAACTGTATAGTCCTGTATGTTAAAACATGGAATGTGGGAGACGAAGATTTGGGAAATTAGACCAAAAAAAAAGGGTATTGGGGCCATAAGTTTTATAAACCATTATTGGGGGTTTAGATTTTATGGTCAGTCATCAGAAAGTCATATCCATATCTGGAGAAGGAGAGTTAATCAAGGAAAATATCTTTAAAAATATATAGTACAATCACTGAGATCAGGTTTCTGGATACACTCAAATTTTCAAGATTTTGAGTTTACACTGAGCAATAGAAATTCACAAAGAATCAATCACTTCTTCATTTATCAATAGTGGACAAGCCAGCATCATTCATCTAATTTCCAGTATTTTCTAGTATTTTTTCAAGGTCTTACATCTTAAATAACTGCTTCTCACTGTAGTATTCTTCTTCCATTCAATTCTCAATATTCCTCTTTTCTTATTTCATGTATTCTTTTTCCTGTACTAAATACTGACCAAACATGAAACAAGACTCTTGGCCTAATTTCTTTAAGACACTTCCCAGATGGGTCATTTCACTAAGTAGAATTGAAGTTCGGTGTCCCTGTCAACCAAGTAATAGCAAAGAGGCAACTGGCAATGATTTTGGATGAACTATCAGATGGTCCCACTCTCCAGTGATTCCATTCCCCAAACCTATTTCTTGGATCCTTTGTTGCCACGGCCCCCGTGTTCCATCTTGAACTTGGCTATTTCTATCAAATGGATCATTTTATTTCTGAGACCACTTACTCCCCCTCATTGGATGACTTAAAAAAGAAGTCCCAAATGTTGCCTATGGTTTTATGCAAAATCTCTGATTGCATTTCTTCACTTTTGTGTTTAAAAGAGAAACTAAAGACTCTTTGACACCACCTGTCCTGTCGAAGTGTTTGCTCAGCCACAGCTCCCGAGTTGCGCAGTTGGCTCTTAAACCAATAATCTCTCCTGCAGCGACGCTGCGCAGACTTGTTGAAATGTAATGTACAACGTTCCCTAATATAAAGGGATCCCCCACACCCGCATCACCACCACCAAACACGTGGAATGCGGTGGCGGCTGGACCCAGCGGGTCCCTCTCTCCCACTTAGCACCAGGGGTACACAATGGAACATACGCAGTGGGAGTGCTCTCTGCAGGAGACTGATGAGGCCGTTCTGCGATGGATGCAAACCGAAATGCAGAACTGGTGCTTTTGCCCAGGTCGGCTCAGTACATTTTCCGATGAATGACAAATTCTGGCCCACTTTTTATTTTTATTTTTATTTTTTTGCCAAAGACACTGCAAAAGTGCAGCTCCCGTCTAAAGCAAACAAAACAAAACAAAACAAAACAAAACAACAACAACCCCTAAAACCTATCATGCATAGTTAAATGATTCACTCTAGAGAGAGGCGGCTCAGAAAATTGTTGAGCTGTTACGTGTGGAAGAGTTCGGTGGAAGAGTTTTTCCGCGGTGTTATGGCCCCCTGCGTGAGAAAATGCAGTTCAGGCAGGCAGGTTCCTCCAAACGCCGCCGTGCCGCCTGCGTGTTCACTGCGTGTGGCGCCGCTCAGCGTGGAGCAAGCACACGTTGCCTCCAAATGGGGACCTTGGAAACGGGCTCCTCGGGGCTGCAACCTCAGGCAGGCACGAGCTCAGTCCCAACTCCACATAATTAGCTTTGCACCATCTTCTCTTTGCAGCTGAGCTCTCTGGGAACCAGAAATGAAACACTGCTTGAAAAGCTTGGCGTGGATTTTCGTTATCAATATTCTTTATTTTCCCTAAAATTAAAAGAGAGAGAGAGAGAGAGAGAGAGAGAGAGAGAGAGAGAGAGAGAGAGAGAGAGAGAGAATAAAGCAAAGTTTTTCTTTTCACCCAGCAGAAAAACGGTGTGTCAATTTGTTTGGTGTGTGTAAATGTGCGTGCTCATTCTTCCCTGCATTTTATCCTTTCCTACCAGACTATGCCGAAAATGTTACAGACATATTTTGCTTCATATCAAGATGTGTTTGTTACAATTCACCAGGTAAAAGTAAAGTTTCCCATATCCAAACAAGACTGAGACTTTCAGTGTGCAAATATCCCTAAAGACCTAGGCATTTATGTATAAAGGGGATGAAAATTGGCTGCAATTCTGTTGCTTTTAAAATCATTAAAAAAGTTAGAATACCATCCCTGCAAATTTCATGAGGGAAAAAGCAGAGGGATATGGGAAAAGGTAGCAATATATGTTATACAGTAATATTTTGTCAGGCATTGCATGATTTTCCATGTTTTATCGTTTAACCCTCATAAAAACTTTGTAACACCCAAGTTCTGTGTCTACTCCAAGGATAAGGTAACTATTAAATCTTCCATTTCTGATATATATACATGTGTATGTATCTATATACATGTACGTAATGATGTATATTGGGTTTTCAAATGTGCATGTGTACTATATATACACACATATACCTAGAAGCCAGATTGTACAGAAAGTTTAGACTATATTCTTTCAAGAATTATTGTATTCCATTGTTATTAAATGGACAAAAGGAGGATAAAAGTACAAGAGAAAAGTGAAATACTCTGCTCTTAATTATATGTTACTTTGTGTAGCTAAAGGAGGCAACTAAAGAGAAAACAAAAGAGATTTCATAGGCATTTCCTCAAAGCATGCTGTGAACTCCTCATTTGGGCCTGACTTCAAACATCAGGTTAGACACCACAGAGAAAGGTAAATTCTCCTTATGGTATAGCCTCACTGTGTCATGGTTTCCAAGCAGTGTCTGAAACTTTTTCACCAACCACGTTCATTAGTCTTGATTCCCAGTGCGTTTGGCAGTGTCAATATACTCACTTACCTCTCAGAGGAAGAAAATTTTGCCAAGAGTTGTCACTGGTTAGCATGGGGAAGAGTGAGCATCAAAAGCAGGTTTCAAAATAACAGTCTTAGAAATATTTTCAGCAAGAGCCTTGTTGTTATGGACACAGAAGTCCCTGTATGGGTAGGTAAGACAGGGATCCAATCACTTGAGCATATTAGCTCCTGTTAGTCAGTTGATTAGAAAAACCACTTTCTCCAGTCATGTGTACCTATGTGTGAATAATGAGTGTGCCTCTGTGTACATGTGGTTATTTCTGCAGTTTACGTGTGCACAATTAAAAATGTGTTTGATCAAGTGTTCACATTCAATGATAGATTGATACAGAAATTTCAAATGATATAAAAATATCTCATTACATGGAAAGAGTTAGGCTGAAGTATATATATATATATATATATATATATATATATATATATATATATATATATATATATATGTGTGTGTGTGTGTGTGTGTGTGTGTGTGTGTGCAGATGTAGGTAACTGATACAAATGCATACCTAGAAGACAGATGGTTATAATTTCAATGATAGAGATGGCTTATAAAATCAATTAACTTGGTGATATAACCCAAAGAAAAGAGATAAACAGAACTCATGGCTCTGGGGAAATTTTCAGAAACTTCTATTTAAAATAGAAAGGCTAGATGATCAATTAAAGTGCCAGGAGTTCAGGAAGTTCACTGAGATCTGGCCCACTAAGAGCTTTCAATGTCAAAACAATATCTTAATTATAAATCAAATGTAATATACATCTGATATTTACTGCCAAGGACAGGCAGTGTGTAATTGCTGTCCCATTAAAATGTGCTACATAAGGAATGGGAGATGATTGCTATGGCTCCAACAAGATCATTGCCTGAGACAGGACAAAACTGGTATGCTTGGTTTATGTGTCTGAATCACCCATTTTTATTGGCAGTGTTCCCCAGTTGCTCTTGCATTTCCTTCTTCTGTTTATTTTCAATGATCACAAATAGGCCTTCAACATCAAAGAAAGAACAGAAATGTCACAGGAAAGCATAGAAATAAGCAAAACTGAAGATCCGATGCAGTAAAATGGTAAGCTTCTATTGCTTCTTTGGTTTTCTGTGTCTGAAGTCTACAAATATTTTTATTTTGTTCATTCCAAATGAATACATTCACTTTTTAAAAATTAACTTTATTGAGATAAAATTTACTTAGCATCAAATGACTCATTTTAAATATTTGATCCTCTTTTATGATGTTTATACATGTGTAGACACTATATATGTACATGTACATGTGTAGAGGCTCAGACAGATGCACATTCACACACATACTATTTATATATTTGCTTATATGATGTGCAGTGCGAGCCTAGTGTCCAAATGACATTATGATGCAGTATGAAACATTCCAGGATGCACATTGCATTGGAAGGCAGCATACCTGGATACTGATGATTGAGAAATCCTGATCAATAGCTCTCTTCTTCCCTAATGAGGTTCTGCACCAGAGGAGAAGTGAGGTGAAGGAGGAAGGTGAGAATGAGAGAGTGATCAGCTGAATCTAACTTGTGCAAGTTTGTGAGAGCTTCTCATTTGCATCCCTTGATCACTTCTCATTCAGTGATGTCCTTGGGCGTGGTCAAAACAAGACTTCTTGGCATTATTTATACCATGGAACCCCGCAGATGCTGCAAAGAATTTTAAATTTTTTTCTTAAAATGGAGTGTTAAACATTCACTAGCATGCTTTTATTAAGAGAGCAGATTGTCAGTATGAACAATTGAAACAATATTGGTGAGGTGTACTCTTAATGCTGAACTTTGGATGTAGACTTGCCACTTCTGTCTTTTGAGCCTTAGGGCTTTGAACTCCATCCACTCAGTGGTTGAGCTCTCAAAGGAGTTCACTGCATGGACAATAGATGCTATGGTTTGTGTTTAAATGGCCCCCAAAGCCTCACTTGGTCACGGGGGTGGGCCTTACCAAGGCAGCTGAGTCTAGCGTTTCTGATTGGTTCATTGTCTAGTGCTGGGATTGGTGATGCGAGTGCTGCACCTCCGCAGGGAAAGGTAACTGGGATACAATATAATGGAGGGAAGGAGGCCTGCTCTTCCCCTTTTTACCCTGTTCCCTCTTGTTCCTTGTGGCTGCCATGATGGCTGCCCCTTAACCACACCACCCTGCCTAGGAGCCAGCTGATCATGAACTGAAACCTCCAAAAACTGTAAGCTAAATAAACCTTTCCTTCCTTCATTTTGGGTTTCAAGAATTTTGTCACAGCAGTGAGAAAAAAAGTAACCACCATAATAGATGTCAAAATTCATGACCTTTTCTGGTGGATCCGCTACACAGGAAGAGAGAGATGTATTTACTCTATATGCTCTGCCCTTGTTTTGGATAATCTGTTCATCGCCTCAACTGCTGGAACACCTTGTCCCACTCTGCCCTCGTTTTGACATGTGAGATATGAAATTTGTTTCCCAAACAACAAAGACAGACAGAACATTGGGGGTTAGCCGGGTGTGGTGGAGCACACCTTTAATCCCAGCACTCCGAAGGCTGAGGTAGGAGGAGCGTTGTGAGTTCGACGCTGGCTTGGGCTACAAAGTGAACACAAGGCTGGCCTTAGCTACATAGTGCGACCCTACCTCACAAAACTAGGGCTGGGAGTTTAGCTCAGTGGCTTCAGCACCTGTCTGGCAGATGCAAAGTTGTGAGTTCAATCCCTAGTGCCGAAAAAAAAAAAGGAACATTGGGGGTTATATCAATGTTACACCTCATTTAGAAGGAAATATGAAACAGAGAGAAAAACCATCCTTCCGCCCTTAGGCATCTTAGCAAAAGATTCAGCCCAGTTTAACTTCTCAGTATGCCTTGGCCCTATAGTCAGTGATCTTGTAAGAGTAGTTTCTGCCTCTAAAACAATCTTTAAAAATTTTCTCAGATGGTTTCCAAAGGTCCCCTGATGTGATGCTTCTATTATTTACATTTCTAGGTTTCTATATCTGTATTTTGCTGCAACAAAAGCTTGAATTCTATTTTAGTGCATTTATACATTCCAAGAAAAAACTGATCCTTTCCACCCCGCATCCTATCTTTCAGCAGGTCACTTTTTGAAAACTTTTAACAGAGGGCAAATAGGAAAGAACTCTGACCTCCTTTTATATGGGACCAAAGTCAGGGTGAACAAATAAGCTGTTACACTAATATATATGGAAAAGATCTACTCTGTGCTACTGTCCAGTAGCTGAAGTAAAACTCTCATTGCCTTCTGAGTCAATTGTTAGAAATAATTGCCTTCTCATCTGATGCAATCTCTAGCTGTAGATTCTTGTAGATTTCACATAATTCAGTAATTGTTAAGGAGGTCAGAGATCTTCAGGCATCTGAGTGCCTATATTCTGCATTTCTGCTTCCTTCCAAGTTCTTACCATTCTGCAATGTAACCTTTTCCTCAACAACCTGTGAGTTTCTTGAGGCAAGGGTTGTGTCTTTCCTCTGTGTCCCTAATGTCTAGCAATGTGTTTGTTATGAGAAGAGACTGTAATAGTTACAAGAAGACTCCAAGCAATTCCTGATAAGTCAAGGTATACTCAGGTGCCCAACTAACTACATGTCATAGTCACTTTGTCATTGTTGGAACAAAAATAACAGACACCATAATTTAAAACAGGAGAGGTAAATTTGGGCTCAGTTTCAAATGTTTCAATCCAAGGTTGACTGGCTCCATGGTACAAAGGTCATGGTTGGAGGGCAAGGCAGAGAAGGGCTGCTCACATCATGGAGGTCAGGAAGCAGAGCTAGAAGGCAGGAAACAGAGAGATAGATGGACCTTTCCAGAATACACCCAGGGACCTGCCTTTTCCCACCAGGCTCTTCTTTCAACTGCACACTTAGTGCTGAGTTCCTTTGTGGATTAGTTCACTGACAAGTGTATCACCTCTGTGATCCAATCACCCTCACAATGCCCATTTTTGAACACATGAGTCCTTTGGGGGACAGTCAGGGTCTAAACCATAACACTGAGTCTAGCAAGCTACTTTCCTAATTTTTATACCTCAGTATTTAGGAGATCCAGAAGAAAAAAAAAATCTAACAACCTAAAACCAATCAGAAATTAGTCTTGTTTTTTAATGAAAAGTCACCCTTCGGTCTCAACTCAGTTTGGTATTACAGCATACTATCATATGTCCTATTAATGGAAATACTTCTCAAATAAAAAAAAATGAGAACTCATAAGTATGATTGCAAAACCTGATGCAGAAGTCACTTTGGTTTTTTAAAATGCCAGAGTAGCAGAAGATATCCCCTTTATTGGAGGTCAGACCCTTTTTCTGGGCAAGAACCATAAATCTTTACAACTGCTAATAAGTCAGAGTAGGCAGAGCCAAATTTTAGTTAGCAAAGAAAGCCAAATTGGGATAGTAATGCTCTAACATTTCAATGTCTCCTAGAAGAAGGAAGGAAAAAATATGAATTGTTAAGCAAATATTTATAGAACACTGTTTATATATTGGTACAAGTAAAATCAAAGGGAAAATAGTTATTCCGGTGGCTTATCTAAAAAGAATTAGTAGTTGACATGCGTTAACAAAACAAGATAGATTTTATTCAGACAATTGCTGTCAGGAAGAAAGACTTCAGGATGAACCTAGTTTAACTCCACGGAACCCAAAGGCCGCAGGCTTTTACAGGGCTTTTGGGGAAGGTAATCGATGTGATTTGGATACTGTTTGCCAACTGATGCTATTGACATTATTCAGTCTCCTGCACATTCACAGAGACTTAGAGACATGGGCCTGGTCATTCTTGAAGAGTATATTTCAGAATGATGGCTTCCAGATCATTGAGAAGTACACTGCTGTGTTATGGAAGATGCATCTCAATGGGGTGGGTAAAAAATTTACAAAGTTTCTGCAGTAAATGCTCCAGTCAGAAATGGTGACGCACATCTATAATCCCAGCATTCAAGAGGCTGAGGCAGGAGAATGGTGAGTTCTAGGTCAGCTTTTACTACATGGCAAGCTGCATTTGAGTTTTTAAAATTAAATATAATAAGTAAATGTTTTAAAAAAGAAGTCAATGTCCCACGTTCATATACTGGTTGTAACAAACAGTAAACTCTTTTGGCAACTTATGCAGTTGTTTCCAGAGATTTGGACCCTGATATCATCCTAGGAAAGTAGTCTTGCCTTGATTGAATGTTTGGTTGATCTACTGGTTTCTCCTGTGCTGGGAATAGGAGAGGAGAGGGCTTCCAGGGTTGTTTTGTTTGAGAGTTTTGCAGTTCTCCCTAGCAAGACGGACATTTGCATGTATGGTCTCTTTTGTAAATATTCGTATTTAAAAAAAAAAAAAAAGGAAAGAAATTTTCACATCATCCTGAATGACTATAGAAAATAATCCATGAAAGACTGTGATGCATGGACATAGTATTTTAATCGTTGCTTCTTACATAGCCATGGCAAACAGTGACATTTCTGTGATCTTCGGCTTTGCTCTCACCCACTTAGGAATATGCATGATTTCAGTAATAACCATTCTTATAGCTGCTTCAGACACCGACCTTCTCCTTTTTCTAGGTTTGAAAAGAGGAACACGAGGAATGTTTAGGAACTGGACCTTCCCCATTCCCTTCAGGGAATGGACCACCTTGAGGTTCCGCATGTGAAATGTTTCCGGGAGTTAATGCCGAGGCCCCATAGCCATTTATCCTCCCTGAGCACAGATTCTCTTCTACCCTATTGTGCTTGTCTTTTTCTGTCATTCCCGAGCTCCTGCGATGTTTTAGGGTGCAGTCTTAAGTAATCACTCTTGGGCCTCCCTGTCACTAGTGTGCAGATTAGAGGATTCATTTTTAAATCATGTTTGAGCTGCAGTTACACGTTACATATCACACGGGCTCCCAATCTAGGTTTTTCACAGAACAGTTGGATTCTGGAATACTTTCCCAATCGTATTTCCCAACAGCCTCACCCGTACTAACTTATCCTCTACTGCCACAGGAATCCTGAACATTCTATATGTCCGTTGAATTCCATCTTACCTCAATATTTTTGCATATTCTGTTCTATCAGCTTGGAATGCACTCTTGAGTTCCTATCTGGAGAAGTAATATGCATCTTTGGGGCTCAAATCTTCTATCAGCTTTTCTCTATTAATGTATCTGATTACCTTTAGTCTTGCATAATAGTTCTCTCTTCTGAAATGCTAAACCTAGCATTTGTACTAATCCCTTAGTTCACACCAAGTTCCTACAGTCACATATCTCTATCACAACAGACTAGAATTCCTTCACAGTAGAAAGAATTCTTAAATGCTGCTCATAGTTTTATCATTCTTTAATGTTTCTGGACTCATTTCTTCTTTTATCTGTTTCTTCTTATGAGAAAATTTACCATGTTAGACAGAAGACACACAATCCATCTAGTATTCTTTGACTGTGACATGAAAAAGAAAAACTGGCTTCCTCAAACTGGAAGCACAAACTTTAGGGTTAAATACCAGAGTTCAAGTTCAATTGTGATCTTTATAACGTTCTAGTATCCCAGACTTGGAGGAGCTTTGCTTGTCTTATGTGATGTTTATTTGCTTTGTTTATTTTAGCACAAGTGCATATTGAATGTAAATCAATGTAGCTGTGTGTCTGAAGCAGAGAAAATTCACAAACTACCATGATTAAATGGAGAATTTCAGGAATTCAGCTCCAATTGCATAACTTATGACCCCTTGACCAATCTGATGAGTTACATTCTTTTGTGGCCATCACAAATAATCACAACTAAAGTACAAGTGGTATTCTTGTCATTTTAATTTCCATTCAGAAAGGAAAGTCAGGAGTCATGTAAGTAAACAGTTAATATAAAAGAGGGATATTTTCCAGTTGGGAAAGGAAATGAGTGAATGTGAATCATTTATCTAGTCCCATATGTGGGTATTAAAACTTTTTTGATTAATTTCGCTTTTCTGCACAAGATTGATAATTTGGATTACAAAAGCAAGTTGCACCCTCATCCAAAGGCCAGTTATTTAGTGCATGGCCTGATTTTTCTTCTCATGGTTTTTCCTTTTATTCTCAACCTGAGATGAATGTAGATTTTGGATCCGCATTAACTCCAGATGACCAAGTTTTGATGTTACCATACTGGAAGAAACCAAATCAAGTGCTAGTTCCATATCAAAATATTTATCACTTCTTGGCAGTGTTAAAGGTGTGGTAACTTTATCATCCTAGCACAGGCTTCCTGTGAGCCCAGAGGAGGAAGCATTTTTCTGAACTCACTGTCATCATTAACGTTCCCTTTTCCCTTGTGTTTTTTCCCCCACTCTAGAAATAAGTCATGAAAGCACGAAACGTCTCGATGGAGGAGATTGCTATTTGCTTTACTCTATCTTGAGGTCACTATAGTGCATAACCCAGGACCACTGAACAAATATTTATTGCATTTCTATGGGGGACATTGTGCTGAGTGTGGCTAAATCAGAGGAGGTTAATATCCTGTTTCAGTCCACGAGTGCTCAGAAGATGGAAGAGCACGGCACTGCCATTTCCATGTTCAAGATAGGAGAGTGCCTGTTCTCTAAAAGTTCAGAAGGGATCTGGGATTTTTGGAGTTTGTCTTCACTGATTTAAGAGTAGAAAATTTTAGGTCAATAACAAGAATTTCTTGGGAACTGAAATTTAAAAGTAAAATTATGCAAAGTGGAATTTAAACTTAAAACAGGTGTAATAAAGAAATAAAAATTAGAACAGAAATTAGTGAAATTGAAAACAAAAAAGTAGAGTAAATGACTCTAATGAAGAGCTGCTTCTTTGAAAAGATCAATAAAATTTATCAGCTGAAGACACTAGTTATCAATATCAGAAATGAAAGGACGGTTTATCACCGAGGATACCATGGTCATTGAAAGATAAATGCAAAATTCTATGAACAAGTCCTTGTTTACAAGAACTATTGATAACTTATGTGAAATGGACCAAATTTTTGAAAGACACATACAATCAATATTTACCTAATGATATACAAAAATTTGAATAGATCCATTTATACTAATTCAACTAAATCAACAATTAATAATATCCCCCCTAAAAGCAACAGGCCCAGATGATTTGCCTAATAAACTACACCAAATATTGAAGAGGATGAATTTATCAATCATCTATAATCCAATGTGATGCCCCTCTGCCATGCCACCTTGCCTTAGAACCAGCCGGCTTTGGACTGAAAACTCTACAGACTTGGAGCTGAAAGAAATATTTCCTCTAACTTGTTTGTGTCAGGTATTTTGTCCCAGCAATGAAGTAACCAAAACAAGCACCTATTAAAGTTCTACAGTTAGTGTGTTATTTAATTCTAAAACATGATTCTTCCTCCCAAGATTGGAACCAGGCAAGTATAACCTCTCTCATCATTTGTATTTAGCATTGTTTTAGGAATCTGAACAGACTTGATAACTAGAATATGCTATTTAAAAATAAAATACAAGCAAACAAAGATCTTTATTTGCAGATGACGTGATTGTCTATGATTTGAGTTTCAAAAAGTGGACATAGACATCTTTGAAACTAATAGGCAAATTCAGAGTTTGGAGGACACAAGAATAACAGGAAAAACATCAATTGTGTGTTATATACCAGAAAGGAATAATTTTGAGATTAAATTTTTAAAAGATTTTTTTTAAAAAAAGCAGTACCAATGGTGAAACCAAGAGCAGTCTAAGTAACAAAATAGTGTAATATTCAATTTCAGCTCAAGATTTTAGGGTAAATAACTGAAGGGCACAGTGATAAAAATAAATGACTGACTAAATTAGACGGAGAGAAAAGAAAAATCTCTCATGCTGAAGAACTCTGAATAATGCTTGTAACTCTCCTACCTTCACATGGAGGGGCATAACACCTCCTATTCCTTACCTGTGGGCTGCTCATAGTAGCCTTCTTCCAAGGAGGGGAGAGAAAGAGTAACTTTATAGTACAAGAACCTTATAAATACTATTTTAACCAGGTTATTAAGGTCTAAATCAATATTTGTAAGACTTATTGAAGCCTGAGAAACTGTCACAGCCAAGAGAAGCCTTAGGAGACTCAACAAAACATGACATTCTAGAATAGATGAAGGACTTTAAATAAAAAGTAACAAAATTTGAATAAAATTGTGCAGTTAGTTAATAATAATGTATGATTACTAGTTCATTAATAGTAACACATTTCCATCTAAATGTAAAATATTTATAATAGAGAATACTACCTGGAAGGACTGTGTAGGGATATTCTGTATTATCTTCTCAATTTTTCTGTAAGTGCAAACCTAGTTTAAATATAAAATATATTTTTAAAAAATGTCAGATGGTTCTGAGACATAATCATAGCTTAATGCTGCAAAGAAGCTTTGAAAGAATTTTGCATGTTGCAGTTAAAACATTCAGTTGTCTCTTCTGTGTTTTAAAAGCCTGATGACCTTGAAAAAGTCATTTAACATTTCAAATACCATCTTCCTCATCTCAGAGGTAGTGACTACAGCATTCCCAAAACTTCACAGGATTGTCATGGGGATTAATTTATACAATATGCAGCAAAAGATATTGTCATACACCAGTAGAGAGATGACAGAATACAAAACACCCAGGAAAATTAAGAGATGAAAATATAACACAGGCACATAAGAATAAACATGAGTTAAGCAGAGAGGCCTCCTATGCCTAAAAGGAAAGCAAAACAGAGTACCAAACTATTGATTTAGCTTAAAATGAATTAAGTTGTTTGTAAACTAAGTTGGTTTATATTCAGCAAATCATCTTTCCTTACTTTACTTTTCTCATCTGTAAACAAGACAGGTCAACATTTTTCCCTAAGATTATGTAACATTTAAGCAATAATGACATTTCTTCATTACATACATCCCCACTCTTCTTACGAAAGCTTAATTCATTTGAATCTCTTGATTCTGGATGAAACCTGCTAATTTCTCTAAGGTTATCTGAATCAGACGTTTTTCATAGGTTTGTTTTCATGGACCATCGAAGACTTTAGTAGTGATTGTGTAAGAATTCTACCAGTGACCTGTGACTTGCAAACTTAAAACTGTATTCTACTTAATCAAGAGATCTGCCTTTTCCAGGTGAAAAAGATTCCAGTTTCAAAACTAAATTGATCTTATAGATTACTGTCTTGTGGAGTCACAAGTCTAAAATACGATCCTGTCTCGCCCGTGAATAAAGTTTCATTTATCTTTCCAAGATAAGCTTAGACATCTTGTTCAGGAGATGTTTCAACTACCCCATTCAACTGAAACGTCTTACTCTTTGTGACCACCCTCTGGCCTTTTCTAGTATATTGCACTAAGCATGCATGCACTGTGCCTTTCTGCCCACTAGGTGGCAATTCCTTCTCCTGGTGGTTTGGAATAACTATTCTGTCCTCTCTACCTGCTTCCCTTGAGAATCAGTGTCTACCGAGATGTTTTCTAAATACCTTGAACATTGAGCCCCACGTGCTTGTTTAATTTTATCATCCCTTCCTCTAGAATAAGATTTCTTCATATTGACAGGATGCGTGTTTTCACTTGTGTGTTTGCTTTTATTTACCCAGGATTTCAGAATGCCTGACAGGTGATAATCCCTCACTATGCATCAGAGAAGTGAGGAGATAAAGAAGGGAAGGAAGAGCAGGAAAGAAGATAGAAAGCAAAGAGGATCGGTTGCTTTCGACGTGACCCTTTTTTCTCTAAAACAGGCACAACATTGAGACACCAAGAATGAAACAAAGGCCGATTTGATCCTAATTGGGATGAGAATGGGAAGCACTGACTGTGTTCGAGGAGTAGGAACAGTGATCGATCCAGAGCCAGCATTTGAGAAAGGAGTCCTGTGAATTGGTCTGATCAACAAAACGACTAGGGAAGCAAAACTGTTACAGAAAAATATACTTGAAGCCAAGTTAGAAGACAGCAAAACCAGGGAAGAGTGTATATTCAGAATGGATCACAGCTCCTGGTCTGTGACCTCTGAGTGGGCCTGCACTGACCTACCTTGCACTTTTTATGACTTCTGAGGCCTGCGACAGATAGCTTGAATTTTACGTTTACTGCCTTGGAAATGACTGGGACACTGACAGAACAAATTTCAAGAACAGTGTACCCAGGAAGTGGACAGAGTAGTGGGCCAGGTGACTACAGTTGGGTAGCCACGGAGCCTTCAGAGGAGGGGGACATGAGGCCACTTGCTACTCAGTAAGATCTGGAGGGAGAGAAAGTGCGGCTGCAGGTGGAATTGCTTGACAATGTCACATATGTATGGTCACAGAAGAGACGCTGACAGAGGCAACTTCAGTGAGTTTGAGACAAATGTTTTCTTTATAAAATGCTCATTGAACTTTCCTTTAAAAGCAGAGAAAACAAAAATGGTCTTGGATCAGAAGTTTTGCTATTTAAACATATTCATTCAGCTAATTAAATACTCGTCACCAAAACCTACAGTGATTCCACTGGGCAAGGCCATTGAAATATGTGAGTAATTATTCATCTATGGTTAAAATGTTTACCCTGTCCTGTTTCAGCTGCAAAGCCTTCTACAAAACAGATCTGAAATATTCTTCCATCCTTTATTTTTATTCCCCAGCAAATGAACAAAGCATTTTGAGCCCCATTCTATTGTTCTCCTGCAGATGTCTGAAATGCTAGTCTTGGCTTTTCTACACGTGCTGAGAAAAGCTTTGGTTTATTCATTTTATCTGTTTCAGCTCCATGAACACCTGCTTATAGTTCATAAACTTGTAAGTCATAGGATTCAATATCACTCCTTTGCAAAATTGAAACCTGGCTTTCAAACCTAAGAACAAAAATTGACAAACAGACCTCTGGCACCAAGATTATTGATTATTCTCCTATGTCTCAAATGTAATGTCAAACAGAGTTTTTAATCATTTTAAAAAAATTATTTATTGCACTACAACTTGGAAATGAAGTATTTTTGTGTGAGCGTAAATATTATGGTTATTTTCTTTGTTTAGTAATAGCCTCATACTTCAAAAAAAATCTTTTGATTCTGCAACAATGCAAGGAGAAACATAAAACTAAGAGGAAATAGACAGTTTTCCCCCCACTGGTCTTAGTTTAAATAACGAATCAAGGGCAGAGGAGAAACCTTATGTTGTAACATTCTATGGTTATATACCTGCTGTGAGTTCCTTCTTACTTAACTCAGAACACATGACACGTAATTGACAGAGAGGTATAAAGCAAGTTAATAACAAGGAGAATCACTAACAATGACAGGAAATATGGAAATCTCTCTCTCTCTCAAGCTTGGGAGTTCTTTCTTTGTTTAGTATTAACAGACTCCTTTGGAAGCAACTCCAAGGACTTTTGAAGAAAACAAGCTTGAAATCATAAAGCAGTTTTGGGTAGTAAGCAGTCTCATAAAGAGTAAGTGCTCATAAAAGAGTGTAAAAATGTGAATATTTAAAGCAAGCTATGGAAATTATTTTTGAAGCATGTCCTCACGTTTTAGACTTAAACTGATTTAAGAGAAATATTTTTTTTAATTTACATTTATCAACATCGGGCAGCAAAATAGAGCTTGTAGTATTTATTTGGACAACAAGAACATAGCATGTAGCAGGTACCAAGGATCTTTCTAGTTTCCAGATGCAGTAGTAAAAATTTAAATAACAGTACAAGTGAGTTAGGGGCCATGCTAGAGTATATTTATATGCAATGGTCCAAACATTCCTAATCACTTCTACTCCTACAACATTCTCTTTCTTAAAATTCTTATAGGACATTTCAGTGTATTGAAGAACAGACGCACAAACAAACACTTTCCCAAAATGTCTGTTGCAACACTCCTTACAATAGCCAAAGTGGAAATAGCCCAAATGTCCAGCAACAAATGTATGAAGGAAGAAAATATGGAAATACAACAGGGTATGTATTATTCAGGCATATGAAAGAATGTAGTGCTGATCCATGATATAACATGGGTAAGCTTTGGAAACATGATGTTAACTGAAAGAGGCCAGGCAAAAAAAAAAAAAAAAGTAAGAAAGAAAAGAAAAAGAAAGCCATGTAATTTATGACTTCACTGTATGAACTATATAGAATAGGTACATCCCCAAAGACAGTAAACAAACCGGCAATTTCTAGGGGCTCAAGGTAGGCTAAGGCAAGCAGACAGGCTCTTTCATGAGCACAGAGCTGTCTTCTGCAGCGAAGGTAGTATTTTGCTAAGTGCCAGAGATGGTAGTGTCAGAACACTGCGAGTATACTAAATCTCACATGATTATTCATTTTATAAAAATGGTTAATTTTATCTTGTGTGGATTTAATTCAATCAACACTTACTGTATCCTAATGTTTTTTTTTTTATTTTAAGAAGCAACACAGAAAAAGAGTAGAAATAATACAGAATTATAAAAAAAAGTAAGAAATTAACACTAGCTAATATATTGCATATTGTTATCTTAGAAGTAGTGGCTCCAGTTACAAGATCTAAGCATAAAAAATGATCAGACAATCAAACAATGACAGCACAAACTATTCTTTTTGATGAACTAACAGAGAATTAGTAGTATAGTTATCTATGTTGCACACTTATACATACACACAGTTATATGTGTATACCTATATACATATAATCTTTTCTTTTCTTCCATTTCTCCTTTCTCCTAACCCAGTTGTTCTTCAGTTTTGATCACATTCTTTCCCTTTCATTATTACAATACCTATTGCACATTTTGGATCGTATTACTCTTTCAGTTTCACATTTACAAATATCGTATTCTCTCCCTAGTGTATTCTAATGTTTAAGTGACCCGCGCATATAAACTTTACCTGGTGAAAGATTTTGTTACACACTTGATTTGATAGATGGCAAAAAGCTTTGGAATAGCCAAGTCATCCTGGGTAACCATGTCTAGACAGCATCTCAGTCAGGAACGTCTTTACTTTAAAATTATTACTGTGACATTTATTTTTGAGTTTTGGACCCAGCTCCCAGCTGTCTATTAAAAAAAAAAAAAAACTTTCTTGGTGAAAGAAGTGTTGTATATAAGCCAGCAGACAGCAATTCAATTCTAATTTACCTGAAGGCTTCATCTGGACTTAGAGCCTGGAGTGCAGTGGAAATTTCCAAGAAGAGGGGAAGGATGCTACAACATAATGCAGAAGGCTTTAAATCTCCGGTTTGCAGAAAATTAATGGATGATTCATTGAACACACTGAAGAAATATTGATAAAAACTAAAACCTCTTTAATTGGAAAGTAAACAGTTACTGCTAGATCTGTTTATCTGCATAAACCACATCAACCATTCTGATTTCTGTTTAATATATAGACTCGTAATATCATTAGAGTGGAGAAATTCTCACTTAAAGGGATGAAATGTATATTAAATCATAGCATGGGACACACTTCTGTAAACTCAGCAGACAACACTTAAATTCTTAGTTTGTTAAGAGAAAGGGAGTAGGGGATGGAGGAGACAGTGAAGGTCAAACAAAATTTAAGAAAGAAAGAAAGAATCTCTACAATTTACTTGTTCATTTTTCCATAATTCAATAGAAATGTTTCTGAAATCCATTTTCCTGGAATCTACAGTAAAATTTGAAAATCCTCTGTAATCCATTGGTTCTTGAATGTGTATACTTATGTACTCAGCAAATCAATTATTCTTGACAATATTTTTATTTGCCTCAATGAATCTGTCATCTACTTTCAACTTTTAGTTTTGTTACCATCATGGTAGATAACTCGTCTTTAGTTTTAAGATAAAGTCAGTACTAAAATATGTCTTGATCCATATAAATCACATCTCTTGCTCCTTTTGATGATACGTGAAATCATTTTGTTTGTAAATTGTTGTTATATGCTTCTCTCATAGGTATTTTTTATAACTTCTATGAAATTCATAAAAATTATAAATGGATTAGAAAATGTTGCACATTATTAATGCCAACTACGTACTCTGCAAGATGCAGGTTTCTAGAGCAATCCCGAATACTGTATTAGTTACAAATTTCCCCCAGAACTCAACCACTGAAAGCAATAAATGTTTATTATTCATCGTTTACAGGAATCAGAACTTTTGGGAGTGCCTTAGCCTGCTTGTTCTGACTTAAACTTCCATGGGTCTTTTGTCAGTATAGAAACCCCAAATATAATCAATCACCTAAGCTTCTAGTGAAAAAGATGGATTTCAATAGGTGTTTCTAGACCTTGGAAGACCTTCCTAAGCCCATGTACCTGGCCGGTGAAAGCTGCAGGCGGTATACTTCTGAGTTCACTCACATGGGCCTCTCTACATAGCTCTTTAATGACAGGACAGACAGCTTTTCCCAGAGCAAGCGACTGAAGAGAGCAACAGAAAGCATCAGCACGGGAGCCATGGTCAAGTAGGATCTAGCATTTGTGACCAGAACCCATTGCATGTACAACTTACGCACATCCTAGTTGTGAGAACTGAATGCCTTTTTCTAGCCCACACACAATTGGCAGGGATTCTACCAGTCTTGGCTTTCAATACAAATCTGGCCATTTTGTGTCTTCAGAAAAATATATAGTTTTGTTAAAACCTTAGCACTTCTCTAGTTTTATTCTCTTGTAAGGGATTATAACAATGCAATCCTCAAAATGTTGGTGGGAAGAGTAAATAATTATCTGAGAGATAAATGCCAGGATGGAAGAATTGCTGTAGACATTTATCGATGATCAGCACCAAATGTGTGTGTGTGTGTGTGTGTGTGTGTGTGTGTATGTGAGAGAGAGAGACAGACAGACAGACAGACAGACAGAAACAGAGAGAGAGAAAGAGACCTGCTTATTGAAAGCTCTTCAATACTTCAATTTGCACAACAGGCAAAAAAGTTGGTCTGACTACTGGCGATTGGTTAGTGAATTATATAAGAGGTTTCATTCCTCATTATTTTCTGTGATGTTATCTCAGGGGCAGATTGGTCTCCACTCCATCTAGCTGCTGAGGCATTTCAGTTGGTCCCCTAGTTGGTGGAAAGACATAACACACATATGGGGACAGTTATACATTCTGAAATTTTAAGCAAAATAATGGAAATCCTAAGTGTACATAGACTTTCTGTGCAAGAATCATCTTTGGAGATATGGGAAAAAAAACCAGAATTTTCAGGATAGTGTAGTCCTTATAATTTCAGTGTTACAACACCATCCTATGAGACCAACAGAAAGAGTTCTTCTATTGAGTGAATGTTTACAAGCTCTCTTGTCTGGAAAAGAATCTTCATCTAAGTAGAGGAGTTCTAGGGGGATGTGTGAAGATAGCTGCCTTTGGCTACACTGTTGTGTATTTAGTAATTTGCATCATTTTCTTTAAAGGCTGTGTCTGCCTCTGACTTTCTTCTATCCCTGAAATCACCATGATTTTAATTTCTCCTTATTTCTATATTTCTATTGCTTTTTGACAGAATGAACTATCTCCAAATAGCAGCCTCAAACTTCTGTGAAATGAAATTTTCAAGAACTATTTCTCTCTCTCTTTCTAACTTAAAGAGTTGTTGTGATGGGACTCAATCCATACCTTAGGCAGACTCTTGTCAAACAGCCTTGCCCTGGAGTCCAGAGTGTGCGATCATGACTTGGGTGAAGTAACAATTCCTGTGGTTTTGCTTTCCAGTAAACGTTTGCATGTGACTGAGTTACAGGGAATTTTCTGCTCTTACCAGTGTACTGATCCAACTGTGAAGAATGTTGGGCAGCATGATTAGCATTGCTGTTACCCCAGAACTCAAATTGTCCTGTGGAAATTTTGCGTTTGTTGGTCTCTAGACCTTCCATGCTGGGCATTTAAGACAGAACCATTAAATGATTTATTGAATACATATATATATATATATATATATATATATATATATATAAACATATATATATATATATATATATATATATATATATATATATATATATATATATCTCAAAGGAATAAAAGAAGCATACAGAGAATTTAGAAATAAGGAAGACCATATTAAGATACATGCAGTCTTCTATGGGATCTGAACAGAAAATAATGACTGCTTACCTGCCTACCAGGTAGATTCTTGTGAAGATCATTATGAGAAATACGGAAATGATATTCCAAAATTAAAAAATTAGCTTCATTATTTATTTTTTAAAATCAGAAGTTGCTGGATCTTCTAAATTAAAATTCCCCATGTATATCTAGAAAACAATTTAGGTTAACCTGCAATAAATAAACATTGATTTTATTATTATAATTGGTTTCCATTACTCTACACACATGTTTGTAAGCATCTGGTGGTGTATATAAATTTTTCTACTCAAGAAATAAACATGAAGTATATAGTTTCTATCTTCAAGAAAGTTTAAGTAGAAAAAAAGGATATTTATCTCTACTATGAAAACAATGACCACCCTGCATATTATTAAAAGAAAGATGATTTGTAATAGTAAAAAATATCTTGTATGCTAGTACTGTAAATTATGCCTGGGTTTCTGGATTTATATGCGCAAGCTCACAGTTATTTTATGTAAACTATAGTATTTTTACCTAACTTATATTCTGTAAAATGTGAAAAAAGGGTTGAGGTTGGGCGAGAAGCAAAACAGGTTCCAGACCCCATTTGATTTCCTACAAGACACTGTCTTTTCAGGCCTTGAGAGTCATGACAGTTCCTGGGTTTATTATATGTGGGTATGATTTCTTCTTATTATTTAACATGTGGCCAAATTGATCTGGGTTTTACAGAAATGGTGACTGGAAAGTTTATCATCAACTTTTTAAAAATAGAAATTCTGTATCTAGAATAATTTTAGGCAGACGACAGAAACAAAGGAAGTCACTGTGGTGTTCTGGATTCTTCTTCCTCCAGCACAGAAGGGCCTCCCTGCCTCCTTATCAACATCACCCACCAACAGGAGATACATATATTATCTCTAATATACATGGTGAGTTAGTGAGTTTAGTTACCTGACTAGCCAGTTTGAATAGTTTTTCCAAGGTTAGAGGTAGTACGAGGATGTCTGGATCTTATAGGATGCGTG
This sequence comes from Dasyprocta punctata, assembly GCA_004363535.1. Taxonomy (NCBI): domain Eukaryota; kingdom Metazoa; phylum Chordata; class Mammalia; order Rodentia; family Dasyproctidae; genus Dasyprocta; species Dasyprocta punctata. Next base: position 60,547 of record RJWM01006860.1, on the reverse strand, counting down.
TAGCTTAGGCACTATTTGTAGATTGCTCTCAACTTCATTGTGTAACTGAGGAAACTGAAGCTTAGCAAGGTACTGAAGTTAAAAATTGCCAAAACATAGAAGGGGCAGCAATGGACTTGACTTTCTCCTTCTCTTACTTTCTGCTTCATCTTCCTTTCTTTGTTATTGGCCTCCACATAGTTTCCATTTTGATTACCCATTCCCACCCACCTCCTGGGATCTTTAGAGATTTCAAACAGCAAAAACATCCAGAAGAATTCATCCAGGCATAGTGGAAGAGGTATAGGCTTTGGAATCAAAAACCACATTAAATTTTGTTAACTTCACTTAGTGGCTTTGTGAAATTGAGTTATTTACATTTATGCTTCCACTTGTTCCACTCATTCATTCATCCATTCATCCAGTTCCATCATATCAAACTAGAGTGATTGTACACCAGCCTTCCAACACCAGGAAGCCATGGAAAACAAAGCCAAGTCCTATTCCCAGGGGACAGAGAGTCTTACAAGGCATACCAAAAAAGATACATTAGATATATTCACATAGCTGAAAATTGAAAAAAAGGCAGGTACTAAGAGAGTGCATATAAAATAGAAGTGTGGATAAAATCAAATAATTTAAATGCAATTATTTTAATGCATGTTGAAATATAATGTTGATAAGCAATGAGTAACACATTTTTCCTGTTTCCAGTAATGATGGCCACATTGCAGAAGAGTCAGTTAAGATTTTTGGGGGAAGAGTACAGTTAAATTAACAGGTAATGTGAACCAAGTAATTTCTACTGAGTGTGTAAGTATTTGCCTTGACACAGCTGCAGTTATCTTGATTTGTAATAGCTGTGGTTTCCCCAGATTAACTCTAGTTAGATTTTTCTGCACATTTTTAAGCAAATCATATAAATATGTACTTGAGTGGTGCTATGTGGAGCTTCAGAACTGAACCCTGGCTCCCAGAATGTGACCAAGTCTTTGATAGGAGCTTAAGATAATTTTTATTCCAACTGGAATGAAGTCATATTTTCCCTAACCTATCTGTCTATCTGTCTGTCTATCTGTCTATCTATCTATCCATCCATCTATCTATCTATCTGCTATCTATCTATCTATCACTTCTGGCCCAAATTGGAAAGACCCAAGTGATTTTGTATGCAGCCAGGACCATGCTTCTATCAGGAAGACCCCGGATAAATTGTGCACTGTCAGTTCTGGATCTGTGTGCCACATTCTTCATACTCACAGCATCTGGTCCTCTTTCACTAAGACTGCACTGTTATGAGGAAGACGAGGGACCAGACAGCAGAATAGAGGGCAGATCTAAAAGGCATAATGTTCATCTTTGTACAGGGAGGGTGTAGTATTGTGGAGGAGAGACACATTAGGTTGTGCTGATGTTCAGATCCCAGTTGGCTTTGGTTAGTACTTTAGATTTGAATCTATGTGTGATGGGAAGACACCAAGGTGTTTCGGTCAAGGGATTGGCACCATCTCACTTCCTTTTCCAAATGTGACGTTTTCCATGGAGATAATTCATATATAATTTACGGGATGGACACAAATATAAATACTTAATTTGTAGGATGCAAAAAAGCAAACTGAGGCACAATGAGACTGAGAACAAAGAGATTACTCAAGCCAAAATGAAGATGACTGTCCAGAAATCACAAAATCTAGTCCCTCAGAGTAAGTCTTCCAAAATGGCATGTGAGGAGCCTACAATTTTAGTGACTAAAAAATAATGAGCATTGCAGCAAACCAGTTGCTAATTTCATTGGTTCATAAGAATAGCACAGTTTATTGGTTGATGATCAGCTGTTTATGATGTATATGTGAGGTAGGAATTGTGCTAAGCAGACAGGGTTTTTCCAAGATATTTGCTTGTCTAATGCTATCAGTGCATCTACAGAAAATTAAAATGAAGTGGTTGAAGGTTAACTTACTGAGATTGAGACTCCAGGAGGGTATGACTGCTGTCCCACAAACTGTGTGTGTCAGGCCTGACAGGAGCTGGCAGATCTACTTTCTTCATTTATGTCTTCACAGTCATTATTTGAGATCAGCTGCAAAAATAAATGCACCAGGCACTATCCCAGGAACAAAGCAGATTTCTACAAATGGTAACACTTTTTTAGCTCTTTCCCATATTTAACAGAGAGGCTTAGATTTCTGCAGACAATAAGCAGCTCTTAGAGAAGAGAAGCTCAACAGTACTGTCCCCTTGGAAAGGGGATCCTTCCACTTTACTTTGTTCTTTGGCTGCCAAATGGGCCTGGATCTGAAAGAGTGGATTTTAAACACTAGCTTTTGCAAAGTCTCTGGAGAGGTGGGCAAACAGGGCCAGAATGAGAAACTAAAGTTGAAGTGGGATTTTACCTAAGTGAGAGGAAGTTAATGAGCAGATCAGTCCAAGTCAAGGGGAGAAAGAAGAGGGAGAGTAATAGATGGGATGGTTGCATAATGGAATGCCAAGTGACTCAAGGTGACCTTTCCTGCTGCAGACAGCATGCTTGAGTAACAGGACATTGTGCAGCAGGTGAGGGAGCCCTCTGGGACCACAAGCATCCACCGAGAAAAGCTGATGCTGAGCACAGAGAGATCTGCTCAGTCTTCCTGCAAACAGCTGATGAGTGGAAAAACTTGCTTTCAGTGCTGATAAAAACAGCCCAAGGGAGATGATGGCTTATAGAATTATTTCCAAAAGGAAAGTCTTTCAATCAGACAATTGCAAGCTGGATCAAACTGGACTCCACAAGCATACTTCATTTACAGAAAGTAATTTCACTCAGGTAAGAGCATTTCTTAGATCAGGGTTTGCAAATTCATTAATCTTTCCATTTAATCTTTAAGAAACTTCCATGTGCCGGGGACTCATTTAGGCACTGGGGATAGAATATTGATCAGTCTTGTACTTTGTTAGAATAGAGTTTATATGCATCTGGAGGTGATAGGACTGAAAACAAACTCAAAATGTGTTAAATATACAGCACATGAGATGGAGATAAATGTTGGGCAGAATAAAAAAGGTATTAAAGTGGTCTGGTTGGAGGTGATGGGAGTGGGTGGCGTATCAAGCCAAGAAAGTCCTGCCTGATATGTGGAGGGTAGCAAAGGCAGGGAGGAGGGTGCCTCATGATATTTGGTGGTGAAACTTTGCTGGCATGAGCAAGAATAGGAAAGGCACAGCATAGCCAAGGTGAGATAAACAAGGAAAGAAGGCAGCTGAAGTCTGAGAGGAAAGCATCATAGGTGATGCCACCATAGAGACCAGTGACTTGAATCAAAATAGTGAGATGCAAATCCCACTGGAAAATTATAATCAAAGAAGTGGCTTGGCATGATCTATTCCTGCTGTGAGAGGACATTCTGGGTGCTCAGTTAGGAATAGACTACACTGGCTGAAGGGCAGAAGGAGGAAACCAATCACAACGATCTGGGCTAGTGATAGTAAAAACTTAGATGCAGGCATCGTGGAGGAAACAGTGTAAAAGGGAAAAGATCCCAGACCTAGTTTATATATGCATCCAACTGCTAGGTTGGTCAGTTGGAATTCACATGTGAACAAAAGCAAAGAGACACTGGCCGAGATCAGAAGGGCTTTGAAAGCAAGTGGGACGCTGGAGCTGACTGGGGAGCGAGTGTTTATTTACTAAATTTTGAATGCAAAGCAAGTGTGAGACAGGAGGGCTGAGATTCTCTAAAGGCAGAGTAGTATTGAGTGTAGTTTTCTTCTCTCCTACCGACTATGGGGTTGACACAGCTGGTGACTGTCCTGAATGCTATGTGTCACAGGATCTAAATGGCTCACCTTGCCTCAGGGGAGAGTGTGGACTGACCAGTCACGCTGGCCACAGCTCCAACAGTGCAGAGGGTGAAAATGCAACCCCTATTTTAAGTAATATTAGTGAGTGCTATGTTTTGCTAGCATTCAGCCCAAAATTAGTGTCGAAACTTGATCTTTAAGAACAACAGTAATCAGAAGGGCAGTCTTTAGGAGGACAGCCAACAGGAGCACCCCACCTTCATAAGTGAGTCAACACCCATGCAGAAGCAAGCATTTTTGCTCCTCTGCCATGAAAGGAATAGTATTTGTCCCTGTCAGAGGATGCAGTAGCAATTAGTTGTCCTGGAAGAAGAGAATGGGTACAAATCGTATCGGTGCCTGGGTCCTTGGGTTTGCAGCTTTCAGAACTGTAAGAAATAATTTCCATTGTCTATGGATCACACAGCCTGTGGGATTTTGTTAGAGCAATTCCACAGGGCTAGCACAATGAGTCTTTCTTATGTTTTTATTTTCCCGTGGATTAAATGTCTCACACAGAGTACATTTTGTGAGTTTAATTTGGAGCTGGCATAATTACAGAGTCTACTTAAACATCATGATTTAGCCTCATACCTCCCTTCAGAGAGTTTAAAGGAGATCCACAGAGCAGCTTCTGCTGCTCAAGCAGATGGGATGATGGCCATTGAGAGCTCCTGTAGTCCTACCACAATTGCTCTCTCTGTCTCTCCCTTACAACACCTCAGAGCTCATCCTAAGCAGAGGACAAAGGAACTTATGGAGTAATCTATTAGAACAGGTCATGCACTTTCTCTTAGTTAGTGTGGGCTCCATCAATCTTATATCTTAGTTGATCTCCTAGTCCCAAAAGGGCCCTCATCGCTCTTACTTTTTCCTCTAGAGCCATGCAAGATCAGAAGGCTCAATTTTTCCTAACTTCTTCACAGTCTTGTCTTTCAGGATTGCCTTTGAAATCACTGTTTCTCATTAGAAAAGCAAGACTAGAGCTCTTTAATTTGAAGGGTTACATTTCCCAATTTGTCTGTATTTACCCTTTTTACACCAGCTGTCCTACTGCAGGGAAATCAATGGTCCTTTTCCCTATGGAAGACCAAAGCTTTGACCCCATGCACTGAATCCCTAGAGCTCTGGCTTTGTCATGGTCCTTACTTCTGTGATTATGCAGTCCCCTCAAGTGACCTTCACATTTCCATGCTGAATCATCTGTGGTGGTCCACACTGAATATTTTGGAATACTCTGCACTACCTTCCTTCAACTCTCAAACTCTCCAGTTTACTTACAGAAAATTATAAGAGACATTGGTTCAGATTACTGTCCTCACATCCTCATTTACCATTCTTTCACCAACCAAATTCTGCCTGATCCCTCTAGAACACCACTGAAACTATTTTGGTCAAGGTTATTAGTGACTTCTACATGGCTAATTCAATGATGGGTCTCAGTCTTCATTTTATTTAACATCTCTGTAGTGTTGAGCAGAGCAAAACTCTTATTTCTTAGTACGTCATCCATTTAATTTCTCATTATTTTACTTACGTTTTACCAATAGAGCATCCTTAGTGTTTCTGTTGGGTTTTCTGTCTTTTACAGGCACCTTGTTAAATGATATGGTGGTTCTAAACCACCTAGTAACTGGCAGTGACTCTCCTCCCCAACTCCTGCTTTGTCTTTGTGTAAGTAATTGTTTTGGTTTTGTCTTCCAGTGTGACTTATTGATATTTTTGTTTGTTTTTGGTACCAGGGATCGAACTTATGACCTTGTGCTTGCCAGGCGGGTGCTTTGCCACTGAGCTATATCTCCAGCCTTAATTGATTTATTTAAAGTTACTCTGGTGTACACCTTTGTGGTAGCCTGAACCTCATGTTTTAGATAGTTTTCTTTTCCTATCACTCCCTGAATGAACTTATTGCATTTCACAGATTTCTAAAATAACTGTATATGTAACACTCCCAAGTTAAGTCTCAAACAATCTTCTTTTACCCGAGATCAAGACATAATATATTCCATATATGTCCAAGAGTTTTCTCACAATTAATATATTCAAAAGTAACCTCCCAATTAAAACCCTCCTCACTTGCTTCTCATTGCTAGAAGTGGCACCAGCATTGAATCCACTCTTCAAGACAAGCAATTAGGAACCAACTTCAGGGTTTTTTTCTTTTTTAAATGCCCAGTGTTGTCACTGCTGTGTCACCCATGGCTGTCACATTATTCTCCCTACTGACTTATCCTTTTCCACTCTAGCCTGCCTGAAAATTTATAATATTATTATTTGCTTTCTTTGGTTTTGTTCTTTTTTGTTATCTCAACTAGAATGCAAGCTGTTTGATAAATCTGTTTTCTCTACTAGTGTGTGGTCTTGTGCCCGGAGTTTTAACCTTAGCACTGAGTAGATGAATAATCTATAGGGGAAAGGAGAAAAGGAAGAAAGGAAAAGATTGTATATATATATATGTATGTGTAGATATACACATATAACTGTATGTATGTGTGTGTGCAACATAGATAACTATACTACTAATCTCTGTTAGTTCATCAAAAAGAACAGTTTGTGCTGTCATTGCTTGATTGTTTGATCATTTTTATGCCTAGATCTTGTAACCTGAACCATCATTTCTAAGATAACAATATGTAATATATTAACTAGCATTGATTTCTTACTGTTTTTTGTTTGAAATTCTGCATTGTTTCTATCCTTTTTTCTTTCTGTTTTACTCTTTAAAATAAAAAAAAGTTGAATAGATGCATGGTGAGTGAATTAATGCATATGATTTGAAGATGGTTCATAAAAACATTCTAGAGAACTAAAGCCTGCAACAGCATAAAAGTAGGTGTTAGTTTTATAGCACTGGTGGCTCATTCTATGCATCTACAGATGCAGTGTACTGCCCGGCTATCTGGAGAATATATGTTTGGTTGTGATATGAGGTTGCTGTTTCACAACAGGTAACCATTCATTTGGTACTGAATATGTTATTCTCCAAAATGAAGGGGTTTGATTTGATTGCTGGATTTCCATGCAACTTTCATCTCCTAACTTCATATTCAGTTTAAAGTCCCAAAACATTAATTATAAACACTTTGTTTTCACTTGGCTTTTTGTGTTTATGTCAAATAAATGAGGTCAATTTCCTTTAATACTTGGACATATCCTCATCATCCCTTCCTGTATAAGGAGATACTATTTGCTTTGAGTATGCCTGTTGTCTGAAGCATTTTATTTAATAAATTATTTATATCTGCATTTAGCAAAAATATCTTTCAAATGTTCTGTCCTGTATTATAATTTGCTAGACTTCACTTTTAAGAGTTGATTATTAACTGGTCAGAGATTTTAAGAGGTTGTCATCAAATGTTGTAACCTTGAAATTTAACACAGGCAGCCATAGAGGTCAAAAAATTCCACAAATCAGGAAATTTTGTTTTATTTGATTTTTCCCCCAGAGATCTGCTGTACTGGCATGCCACGACCAGTGACATTTTCATGTCACTACAACAGTTAAGGCAAACATGCTTTCGTCTCAAGTGAGAATAAAATAGCACAAGGAAGCTAAGAATGTTGGCAGATTCTACTTTCCAGATTCTTCTGACTACATTGCACACTTAATGATCCCATGTGCAGAACCTAAACATGGAGCGTGAAGGCGGGAGGCCGGCCTCCTTCCTGCCTATTGGTCTTGCTTTAATTTCTCTTTCCTTCTGTTTCTTTCATTTCTCTCTTCCTCCTCCTTTCCCTCCCTTTCCTCCTCCCTTCCCTTTTTCATGTTGTTCTTGCACAACTCTGTTTAGAGAAAAGACCCACGCAATTTTTGAGTATGACTTTATATTAATTTGTAAAATCAAAAATACGAAATTTAAAGTTTTGGAACTAAAAGTCGAGGTGATAAATGAAACAAGCAGAAAGGAAGCTATTAGAAGAGACACTCAGGAGCAAACGTATGACTTACATCAGCATTTAAAGTCTGCAAGGGGAAAGTGTGATGCAATCGATATTTAAAATGAGAAAAAATGGAATTTTAAAGAACGAGGTGCTTCAACATTGCTTATTTACTCAGTCATCTATTTTTCCTTTATGTGATGTTGGCATGCTGCATATCTGTGGTAAGCTTTATGAAGACCTAATGGGGCAAGGAGGTGAATCAAACTTGAAACTTTTCTTATATGAGACATATACCGAGACAGTGCTGGTGAACGTTTTAGAGCTTTCAGTGATAACAAACAGCTGAATGCAGTATGCATGCATGACGTAAGTTCATCATGCATAGACTTTGGCATAGACTTTGTGAGCCAGGACATATAAGGCTGCGGAATGCATCAAAAGGTTAAGAATGGTCAGGATTCTCCTAAGATACAAACTAATAGAAGATTGTTATTGTTATGGTTTTGTTGTTGTTATTATCATTAGTATTAGTATTAGTAGTAGTAGGTGATTGGTCATGAATTATGGAGGTTAAGTCTCATTCTCTGCTCTTCTGACAGCCTGGGAAGTTGGTGGTTTAGATTCCAATCTGGATTGGAAGGTTTGAGAATCAGGGGTGCCAAGAGTCAGCAAGCAGTGTCCCAGCTCAACTATTCGGTGTTAATTTAAATTTCTCTGCTCTTTTGTGTTCTCAGGTCACAGTAAACCCACAATGTCCACTCATATTGTGGAGGGCAGTCTGCTTTGCTGAATCACCAACTCAAATGCCAGTCTTTTCTAGAAACACTCGCAGACCTACCCAGAAATAATGTTTAATAAGCTTACCCAGTCATATCTATCTTGATGGTTTTATGACTCTGCAAAGCTCCAAATAGTCGTTCAGAAAGGTAATATATTTACTGACTTGGGGGGTTAGTTTTGACATCTTTGAGATGTGTATCATTTGGAGTATGATGAAGAGTATGTGTCAAAGTGGAAGGAAAGAAACCAAACACATTTATCTTTTTGATGAACTAACAGAGATTAGAAGTATAGTTATCTATCTTGTGTATACACACACACACACACACACACACACACACGTGTATACCTATATACATACAATCTTTTCCTTTTTTCCTTTTCTCCTCCCCCAGGAGTTCTTTCCTTTTGAGCACTTTTTATTCCTTTTGCGCTTTCACTGTTTGATTGATAATTTTTTTCAGGCCTAAATCTTGTAAGCTGAACAATTACTTCTAAGATTAAAATTTGCAATATATTAATTAGTGTCAATTTTCTACTATTTTTTTGAAATTCTGTATTGTTTCTATTTGTTTTGCTTTTTAAAATTAAAAAAAAAAGTGACCAAACATATTGAATAAAGGATGGATTTCTGAGAAGTTTTAAGATTTGCTGATGTAGTGCCTGCCTAGCAAGCACAAGGTTGTGAGTTTGATGCCTGGTACCACAAAAAAAAGGAAAAGAAAAAAAAAAAAAGATTTGCCAATGTGCCCTGTAACTCCAGGAGATAAAGACAGTAGGGCAATGATAAGGTATGATGGCGTGACTGTGTTTATTGAGCGGAACAGGAAAGCCAAATGGATCTCCCTGACCCAGTGGGTGTGATGAAGGGGACTGCAACCTGAAAAACAAATGGCAGCCCAATCTCACAAGAGCCAATAATCCTTAGCAGAAGGAATGTATCTCCTGCCTCACCAATGCGGTTCCTATTCACGGACAGCAAATAGATGGGTGATAAACTACTGATGCCGGAAATCATCAGTAAGAGGTTAGACTTCTTGAAGCACCTATCATATGACTCAAGTGCAAAGGAATTTTTCTCGCTTTTCTTCCTTGATTAAGCATAGAAATAGGTGAGCTGATAGTAAAAGTGGCTCTTGCCTTCATCTATATTGCAGGCCTTAGAAATTTTGAGTCAAGTCTTAGCTGGAAAGATAAACAAGAACTTAGAGCTCCTCACTGTCACATAGAGTGCACAATTTCTTATGTTTCTGTCTCAGCATTTTGAATAGGAAAGGAAGTGAGAGAAGCAGTGGGTGCCAAAGGAGCATGGCTAAGAGAGGCTTAGCAGAATATTAGAGAATCGGGGTGGGAATGGTCATGGAAGACTCAGTCTCCTCAGTTTAGGGAGCATAGGAGTTTGACTATGAGCAGTTGTACCCAGGTTGAAAGAACTGGAAGCATAACTTTATTAAAAAGCAAATGACTTCCAGAAGACCTGTGATCTCATTTAAGTACTACCTTAGGCAACTGAGAAATGGGGACCAGATCACCCCCTTTTTAAAATGTTAATAGCCTCAATTGTGAAAGAAATGATGTCATTCCTGTAATCAAAGATATAGATAGACTCTGCATGTAAGAAGCTAAGTGAATGAAGAGGTAGATGGTGAACGCAAACAGTGAGGGACATTGATTGAAGAGGCAGGTGGTGGAGGTTGGAGAGGCGTTAGGATCTTAGCTCCGCTGTAATTTGGAGGAAATAGGCACTTAGAGTAGTAACAGTGATAGGAAGGAAAAGAGCAGTAATTTGACTATGATATCTGCATGACTTTGAGATCTATGTTTTGGATGTCTTTTTTTTGTCAGAACAATAGAAATTAAACAACTAGATTTGTCCATTGAAAGCATCTTTACTTTCTCATTTTGACAGCTTGTGTGTTGTTAGAGACCGATGGATTATATTAGGAAGTAACTTTGCACGTTTTCCAACAGCTTATTTAAGGATCATGAATAACTTTACCAGATGGCAGTTTAAATCTGTTGGCATTGTTTGTACTGTATATTCATTGTTTAGAAATCCATTTTGTTAGATTTCAAAGAGAAGCACAAAGTTGCAATAGGCTACAGATTTAGAATTGATCTCTTTTGTAAGCTTTAAAAACCTTCCACTGAGAGAAGGTTAGCAGAGATGCTGATACAAGATTTTCAATAGATTACAGCCTAAGAGCTTCCTCCAGAGAAACACAATTTTCACTTCTAATGGTTGCTAGAGGCGTGTGTGTGTGTGTGTGTGTGTGTGTGTGTGCTGCACCTGCATCCTCGATTCCTCTTGTCTTCATTTAATTCATTGTTACTTCTCAGAATTGCTCATCATAATTAAATCAGGGTGATTTGATAGTGACTGGTCTTTCTATTTTTGGCAGCAAATGAATTTTTCCTGTATTCCTTCCTCGTTCTTTCTTTCATTCATTCTTTCTTTCTTTCCTTTTCTTTCTTCTCTCTCTTTCTTTCTGTCTTTCTTTTTCTCTCTTTTTCTCTTTCAGTTTCTTGTATGTATTCTTTGGTCTATTCAGTTCATTTATCCATTCTATTTCAGCATCTTTTCTTTTAAACAGATACTCTGGGAAAATGCAAAAGAATTTTTATCTCTGGTAAACTGTCACATATGCTATAAAAATAGGGAAGACAGAATCAATAGTTCTTTCTTCATAAATTATTATATATGTCTTTGGTTCAGAAGAGTGAATAATTATACATTCTTTCTTCATTCTGGATCATATGTCACATGAAATTATTTCTCTCATGGAAGGTTCACAGATATGATGGTATGTAACATGTGGTCTCCTACTATAGTAGCCGTAATATCTAGATTTCTGCAATAAATTTCCATGTTGTTTATGCAATAGCAAAATCACCTAATGATACCTACACAAAGTCTGTCACCATTGCTACGCAATACATACCTATATATCACAGCCCCAAACTATAGACCTACCTTTACAGAGTTATTTTTCAACTATGGTTTACAAGATCCTCTAGGTTGTCTCTGTGTATATCACCTGTCCATTTGTCAGATACCTACACATCTGGGGAATATGTCATCCAGTGACATAGCAGTAAATTCAGGTTAGAAGTGAACCAGGCATAGAAATACAAGTACACCATGATCACACCTATATAGGGAATCTTAAAATATTAACAGAGATGTTGAAAGTAGAATGGTAGTTATCAAAAGCTAGGGAGAAGAGGAGCATGAGGAAAGGTTGATCAATAGGTACTAATCAGTGATAGGCAGGAATAAGCAACTCTAGACTGCTGTATACAGTAGGTGAGTATAGATAACAATTATAGACTGTAAATTTTTAAAAGCTAGAAGAAAATATTTTGAATATGTAACCATTAAGAAACCATAAATTTTTGAGGAAATGAGTGTCTTTAACCCACGTAAGAATTATACAGTTTTTGCCTGTGTTTAAACATCATAGGGTACTCCATCGATGTGTATAATTTTAATTTTATGTATATAATTTAAAATGTATTAGTACCTTTCAAATATTCCTGCACTTAGCTCCACATTGAGACAGAATTGTTTAAAACTATTTAGAAAGAACATAAAGAAATTACAATGGAATTCAGGCCAGTGTTACTATGTGGAGGAAACAGCAATAAATTTTAGAATCAAGGGAGAAAATAAATACTTAAAATTTGAAGAGTAAATTGCTTTGCACTTCTCAAAAACATTCAGATTTTAATAAATCATGCACATATTCTGAAATGTGAATCAATAATAAAATGTTTCTGCATAATTTTTAAAGAAATTATTCTTTAAAATGAGACAAAATGACGTTGAAAGGACAATTATAAAGAAAGCCATCTCCTCTGTTCTCAGAATTTTTCTCAAAAATTTTAGTTAAGTGAAAGAAAAAAGTAGCGTAGCGTAATTATTATGGGTTGAAAAATGTTGTCTTTGTCATTTGAAAATTATGTGAATACTTACCAGAAAATTTTTAAAATCTAGGTAAAAAAATCACTTGTGCTGACAATCAAAAATAATTCAAACAGTAAATTCTGAGAAAAAAACCTTATATTCCAATATTTTGTAGAAAGAGACATAAAAATTGGGACAAGTTAAAATAAGATTACCAAAAAGTTTCAGAAATTATATAACTGTAATTTAAAAATATAAAGAGGCATTAAATAGAAATCCAAAATACAGCAAAAAGTATAAATAAAGACAGATTATGAACTTGAATCAGAAAAATTAATGCACAACTTTTTATTTTTATTCAGATCAAAAATACTTAAGGTCAAAATCTCAATTTTTGTGTCAATGAAGTCTTGAAACTAATTTGACAAAAACTTCTTCAAGCTTATCTGGACAGTAAGCATAATGAAATGCAAGGAATAGTGTAGGCTGCCTTGTCTTGCTATTGTTTGAACATGAAACATTAAAATAAATAAAATTCAATATCAATACAGAAACAAACAAACCAATTCAGCAGGAAAAAGTACTCAGATTCAATTTTGTTTGTGCATTCAGAATGTGACAATAAAAACAATTTAAATAACTGCTAAAGAATGGATTATCCAAAACATATTGGAGCAAAGAAAAAGTTGTTTTTGGAAATATAAAATTTGGCAGTGTCTCTGCATCTGCACAAAAATAACTTACCCTTTAATTAAGATGACAATTAAAAGTATAAGTGTAGGAAGACTATGAGAAAATATGGACTTAAGTTTATTAATCTGTTGGGAAGGGCTGCATAAGTAGAGCTCCATGATCAGAAAAAATGAAAATAGCTATAAATTTGACAAGTAAAAAATGAAGAAATATTATTTCATAGAAATTATTATTAAAAAGTTCTAAGACAAGTGACTAATTTGAAAATATTTGAAAGAAATGTCATAAAAAGAAATAATGTTATTCATATGTGAAATAATTCTTATAAGGTAAGGGGGAAGAAATGATGAAATTCAGTAGAATAATAGGCTAAAGTTATAAATAGGGAATTTAATGTGGAAGGAACAAAAATGAAATAGATTTATCACAGAAAGAGCCCATGTCTAAAAAATGGCTTCAATTTGTAATAAAAGGACTCTATGCAGTGAGTGAGTAAGTATTTATTAATTGTTTATGATGCGTCAGGAACCAGAAAGATGTTACAGATAAAGCAGAACAGGAAACATGGACAATAACCCAGGAATTTCATTACCAAAGAGCAGCACAGAAAAACTGAACACAATTCACATAACCATAGGTGCTATTAATGCAAGCAGACAGGATCATCTGGTGGGTGGTGAAACTGGGCAGAGGCTGCCTCTGACGATGTCTCCAGGGAGCTGCTCTCTAGGCTGTGATTCACAAGCTGAGGTCTGTAACGGAAGAGGCTGCTTGTAGAATCATCCAAGGAATAAAATTCCAGGCAGGGGGACTGTGAGTGGAGCACTCTAAGGAGCAGAAAGAAGAGTGTGAATACACGTAGGAGTGTGACGCTCCCTAACGCCAGAGGGAAAGGTTTCATAGGCAAAGTATGGAATTAGATTAGGCAGGTGGAAGCGACCCATCCAGTAGGATCTGCTGCATTTTACTCAAATAACCATAGTTCCTTTTTGAAGGATTGTAAATGTGGGCATTGATGAAGTGAATTCACTTCTAAAGATATCCTCTCACTGCTCTGTGGAGAATGGATCATCAGTGAAAAAAAAAAGAAGATGAAGGATTGAGAAGTAAATTACAGAGCCATGGAAGTGATATCTATGACAAAGTAAAACAACCCTCACATTTTTTATCCATCACAGTAATAAAGATTGAAATAGCACACAGTATTAAAATAAACATATATGTGAATGCATGTATAACATATTGTGTGCATGTTTATCAACATCTTGTTTCATAGACCTATGTAATTATTTAACCACATTTATCAAAGTCCTATTAAATAGGTCATACACATAGTCCTAGTTGTTTAACCTCAAAAAGAATTACACCAGGAAAATAACTGAATTTGAATTGATTCTTGAAGATTTCATACCATAATTTCATCTCAGGCTTATTCATAAAATGGGAAAGTGGAAGCTTCTGAAGTAACCTTCCAGGGATAATTGATAAATAAATCATGCTTTGTTCATTTCAAAGATTGATTACTCAGAAGTCATTAAAAATGATGATGTAAACCTCCACTTAATGAAATGAACTAGCATTGAACGATCAATTATGTTAATATACGAATCTATACATACATGAAAATAGGCATAAAATATTGCAAGCCAGAGTATTAGTAATTATAATTTATGATTGCAAGGTCATCACCCGATTTTTGATACATTTGTGTTTTGTTAACAACATGTAATAAAATAATAATTTTACATTTAATTTTAAAATACAGTAAAGACACAAGATGCGCTGATTAACATGATATATTAATTCCACATGACATTGCTACAAAAATACATTGAAATTTTGTAATGACCAGGCTTAATATATAAATAAGCTTACATTATTTTAAAAGTGATTTAGAGATACCGACTTCATGGCTGAATAACCAGCTGATTTTTTTATGTCACTCAGATCTTAATAGACGTCTATGTTCATTCCCCTGTCATTGTCGCTCAAAGCGTATTCAGCAGCCTGAACTACTCGCCCAGGTTTCCTCTGTGTCCCAGTTGGGTAACCCAGAGCTCCATATCTCTCTTACCAGCAGGTGAAATTCTCTGCTTTATTTTGACTCAGATCTAGAATTTTATGCTTCGGGATGTTTTTTCTTCTCATTATGAAGGAGAAGTTAGGCATTTCTCCTTGGAGCTCTCATAACCTCTTATTCCTCCTTTACCTCAGTTTTGTTTATGTATCTGGCCTTCTCGTCAGATCAGGGGCTCACAGAACAGGGAGGTGCGGTCTGATTCACCTCTGCTTCCCATCGAGTCTGGTCCCCAGTAGGACACCGTAGGTGGGAAATGTGTGTTGGGTGAACTGAAAGAATGGAGACCTACTATAGTTATATTTATTCTCATATATGTGAGATGTTATTATGGAAATGGATCATTTATTTACTGCTTTTTAAAAACAAATGGATAAAAACTCGGTATCATTACTATGACAATGAAATACCATTAGACGACTTCGGGAATGACTAAAATCTCAAAATACAAAGTGTCAGTGAGTAAGCCTCGCTGGCAGGAATAGAACGTCACGGCCGCTGGGAACACTGTGGGAAGTCGGGGTGCCAGTACGAAGCTACACGTCCTCATACCTACAAGAACAGCAGTGGTCTCCCGGGTATTTATTCAAATGCACTGAAGATTGACATCTACACAAGCATTGCAGGTGACGATTTGTAGCATTTCTAGTTGTAGTTTCTCCAAACTGTAAACAGATAGACTTTTTAAAAGGTAAATGAATAAACAAAGTATATACATCCATATCATGACTTTTTTAAGCAATAAAAAGAGATTAGCTATAATGATACAAAAAGTCATGAAGCAAATTTCATATGGCTGAGAGGAAAGGTTACGTACATGCAAGGTTTACGTACTGTAGGATTCAACTTCCCTGAATATATCATTCTGAAAGAGACAAAACTGGAGAGAATAACAAGATCAGTGCTGCTTTATGAGAAGGAGAGTAGAGATGAATATATGGACTAGAGATGTGAAGAGTGATGCACTATTTTGCGAAATGACTATATGACATTCTTAATAGGGCCCTGCATTGAGTCATCTATCATTGTCTCTCTCAAAGTATATTTGTGCATTTGTCAAAACCATAAATGAACAAAACAAAGTGTGATCTCTAATTACAATAAAATGTATTAATATCACTTTCACAATCCTAACAAATGTACCGTACCAACGCAAGATGTTAATAAGAGGAAAATGCCGTACTGTCTGTTCAATTCTGTGAACCTGAGACTGCTCACAATGACACAGTCAGTTAATGGAAAAAATTCCAGCCGTTTGATTGATTGTTTAACTGAGGCTTATTTTAAAAGTTTCTCTATCATGACTTCAAATAGGATACCAAGTAGTATTTTAATAGAAGCAAAAGGGTAGCAGAGTGATCTGGGTGCTGAGAATCTGCATGTCTTGGGATAGCTTGGAATGTGCTCCTCTGTGTAATTCCTTCCAAAGGTTTGCTGTCATACTTAAAATGAAACTGCATGAGCTGGCCACCTTCCGTTTCACTCTCTTCAGCCCATTTCCCTGGCTGCATTGCCCAGTGAGCTGCTGCCGCCCCAGGCCTTTGCCTATCCCTCCTCCTCTACAGGTTCACATAGATTTCATGCTTGCTCCTTCCTCCACCTGGAAAGGTCCTTCATCCCTTTGTCAGTTTCTTTTCATACTTGCCATGAGCTTGAATAGAAATGGCAGATCCTGTCTTCTTCACACTATGGAAACTGCTGCCTTCTCCATATAATGTCCAATACTGCACCTTTCCCTTTCATCCTTCAGCTTCCTCTGTTCCCTTGTGTTTCATTTCTGTCTGACACTGGCTACTGGCAGTTTATCCAAAGGCTGGGATCTTGCTTATCTTCTTGCTACTTTTTACCCAGTGATCAGTATAGTGGTTACATAGTGGGTTCTCAAACATTTTGTGCTTTGTGAAATGGAGGAATATTTAAAAATTGTATTAGAGTCATAGAGCATGGAAGTTAGTTTAGTTAGTTTGGGGGTCCAGGACCCAATCTCAGTTTCTCCACACTGAAGCGGAGATGATCTTGCTTGTCAGTTTACCTCTCTGAGCCTTCCCTTTCTCTTATATAAAATGAAGCTTTCAAACCACATGGGAGACAAACTCTTCTCTTGCTCTAAAATCCTAACTCTTTATATTTCAAAATGATTGAGGTCCCACTGGCAACCACTAATTCAGATATATTCTATTAGCAGCACAATGTTTGTGATGATATATGCCAGTTCAGCATACTGGAACCACCTTTCAGAGTGACATTGTCACACATCTGGTCAAATAAATTAATATTCCCATCTGGATCGATGCATTTGGCAGGAACAGCAAGCAGTCATGTGACATGACCTCTGCAATACAAACCAGAAAATGTGTTATCATTTTGTGTCATTAGGCAATGAAACTGCTGGCTTCTCATTCTCCTAGGGTTTTTTTTTTTCATAGAGTCATTCGTTAATCTACACTTGGCACTTCATATCCTAAAAGGATGCAAAATCTCATCTATCTTCAAGTTCTACGATTTGTTCTATCTTGTTTCTATGGAAAATGTCAGCACACCCTAGACTGCTAATTATTTTGGGTAAACTGTGTTTCGATATTACAAAAATTAGTGCTTCTGTGTTGAAAGTCTTGCAAATATACAAATTGGAAAGGCTTAGGATCTTAGGAAGACACTCATATCGTTTCCCAACATTGCTGCCTCCAGGCAAAGGAAGCCTTCTTAAAGTCCTGCTTCCTGAGGTAGGTGTAGCCTTTCCACTAGGAAGGTTATGCACTCATTTTTCTTTCTCTCACATAAACAATATCTGCCAGTAATGAGAAGGCAACCAGTTATGTGTAACAAACCCCTGTCTTTTATGTATTTACTTGTCATTTTGAAACTCAGCCTGGCTAATTATGATAGATCATGGTGCTTTGAGCTGGCACTTAAAACTGTTACATCCCAAGGATTGTAACCTTCACTTCACTCTTTTGCTGGAGTTAAAACAGTTTGTGGCAGATGTATCACTGGTAGCAAAATAATGGATGCTTCATAAAAAACTGGTCTTGTCTGCTAAAAAGTCCCAGCAAATCCCACATGCCAGAGAGCCAGTTGACATTTAGGGATCTTTCTAATGATGGCTTGAGTTCAAAATGTTTTCTCTCAACCAGCGCCTAGCAAGGAAAATGTTAATGCTGAAAAAATGAGAGCATGGAATTGGAGAAAAAGGGGTAGACATTAACCCAAGTCACATGTAAATGTCAAAAGAATGGTTCACATTTCACAAATATATATGTGGAATAGAAGTTCCTGCTGGGATAAAAATAACATATTTCAAAATGCCTGACACACAGTATTTGCTTGGTAAACATTAGTTTTTCTCTTTATTACAAACTGAACTTCATGTTCTGTTTGCCGACCTCAGAGCAGCAGTGGTCTTAAGAGATTTCTATGTGCTTAACACTTGGGAGGAAGTGAGGTGAATGAGGCATTGTCTCTCTGGCTTCCTAGAACTTTGTTTTATCTAGTGGGGAAGGCACTAATGCAAACATGCTTGAAGATCAAATGAAGTAAGTGCTAAGAAGAGATTTAACAGGGCAGTGTTCAGATCCTTAGGTATATGTGATCAATTTTAGCCAGGAAATTGTAAAGGCATTGTATAAAAGATGTTATTTGAGCTGAGTTTTGCAGAACACTAAGGCTAGAAGATGCAGGAATCCAGAGACAATAGTATGAGACAAGATTTGATGGTGGAAAATTCAGGTTATATATGGCAGCTGGAATAAATACGAGGGTCAACACATTCAAACAAAAAAGAAAAGAATAAGTAAAATAATGGCAGGGTTTTGAAAGAGGGAGAGCATTTAATATATTAGATAAACTTGGGATGGCATACAAGGTTTAGAGCATAATTAATGTGGAACTGTAAAGTTCCAGTTGAATTATTTTTGTCTTTTCAATTTGTTGATTCCTTAGTGAAGGGAGTGACTTTCATTATAGAGAGAAAAATTTATGCTTCAGAATTAACCCCTGAAAAAGTACATGTGCATCACAGATACATAAGCAAAACTGCTAGATGCATCATATTTACTATCATGACCTGAGTAGCCCTAACTATGTGTTTCCAACTTGAAGCTTCTAGACAGTGGCACATAAGTTATTGATGATAAAAGGCTTGTGTGGTGGTTGGAAAGATACAGTGTATGACGCTTTCTTGATCTGGGGTCAAGAAGAGCAACCACTCTGGAATAAGTTGACAATGCAAACTCTAGTGTTAGCAGGAAGCCAGCCCAGCCAGTGAAAAAGCAGAATCAGGACAGAGACAGGTCATGATGACAGAGTTCAGGGGTGAGGCTTGTTTATGAAGGCAGCAACTCAGGAGATGGAGGAAGAGATGAGAGAGAGAAGTGGAGAGTAGAAAGGGATGGGAACTTAAAAAGAACTAAGATGTGATGTGTATAGGTGCCAACTTTCCGAGGTGAATATAATTAGTAGGTACTGCAAAGATGTACCAATAAAAATTACAAATTTAAAAGAGAAGGCAGAAACTCAGTGGATACTTCCTGCTTAGAAGTGTCTGTGTGCCTCTTTTACGGACACTTAAGGGAACTACTTTTACAAGCATCCTTCGATGATTCCCTAAGGGAAATTTTGCAAGCTCGGGTTTTCACCACTTGAAAGACCTCACCGCATTGAGAAGGTTCAGGAGGGCTCCTTTTATTCCACACTAGTGAAATTGTGCATGAGCATAGACATTTGGGTAAGAAAGGAGTCCAGAATATAGTCCATCTCTGAACCCTTTATCACCCGATCGAAGCGTCAAATCATGCTTTGATATAAGCTCACAGCCACCTAAGCTTAGGACTCTGTTTATACATGTAACTCAAATTCTTCAACTTATCCCCATGTTAATAACTTCAGAGCTCTTTTCCCAAATTTTTTTTCCCAAGACCCTTCCACTTGTTTGTTATTTATTCTATTTGCACATAGTTATGATCTAATTTTGAACAGGTAGGTATCCTAAGATTGTCAGAACTAAAAATGGCACATTCGATTTTGGTACATTTCTTTAACTCTGCCTTCCAATTTAATTTTTTTAGTATATTTTTGGTTCATCTCACTCTTATTTTTAGAAAAATATAGATATATAGTTTTCTCTTTTTCACAAAATTGTAGAATCACAGAATTTCTCTGGAACTATCTTACTTGATGAACTGTTTTTTTTTTTTTTTTCTTACAAAGCTCCACCCTCTCTTGTGTGGTACATTTTCCTCTGACCCGTGCTGTCTTTCCAGCTCTCAATTTGGCAGGTTGCCTCCCTCGATGTACAAAATAATGTAAACTCATAAATTCATTATTTCATATGAATGTATAAGTGTCAAGGGTTAATGCATACGCAAATATTCTCAATATTGAGAAGCATTAAATAGGCTTGTTCGTGATTAAAACAGTGTGATCTTGTAGTTTAAAAAGAGATTTTTAAATGATTTCACTATTTATACCTAAAAATTGACCAAAATTTACAAATGGGAATGCATTTTTTTATTTACTAATTTCTATCAATTGAATCCTTCACAGAAGAGCATGATAACATTTGGGCTATTACCTATTAATTAAATTAACAAACATTCATTAAGCAGCTATCATCATAGGACACTCTCCTGCAACTTAGACGCAAAAAGAATCATCCTATTATAGATGAGCTTGAAGGTGAAAAGGGCTAACTGAAAATACTACCCGAGGAGCTACTTTGGATTTTAGGGAAGACATTTCCAAAGAGAGTCTTCCTCTTCCACTGAAGTCAAATTTGGATGAATGAAGAAGTAAGGCAGGAACTATCTGCGGAGAAGCACTTAAAGTGGCAGAAATCACAAAACCACTCTAGGAACTGAACGCTAAAATAAAATTTGACATAGCCACATGATCTTGGTTCAAAAGCTGTGATTTATACTTTTTGAATGAGAGTAAGTATAATGGTATTCAATTTCACTTTTATACATGGCCTGCTATAGGCAGTAAAGCTTATAGTTCTTCCTCATACAATGGATGGATTCATATGCAATAAGTTAGGAGATTCTCTTTCTGCCATATTCAGATATATATATATATATATATAATGTGTATATATATATACACAATTTTACCATGATTTACAATGCATTCATATTTTTCCAATACTTTCCACTTATGTTTTCAATCACATTTTTTTTTCTGACAAACAATGCACCATTTCTACTCCAGTTACAAGCTGATATTTTATTGAACACCCACGTCACTGACTCCGACTACAGCTATAGGTTCATAAAATGAAAACATGAATGTTCCCTGCTATCAAAATCATGAGGCGTAGAGGATGTGAATGGCAAAGGACAGCATAGTGCAACATGAAACAAGGTCTCGGTCATTCAGAGGACTTCACGCGACGACCAGGCAAATTTTCCGATTGGGGTTGTGGCTGCGAAACAAGGTATTACTGAAGCCTGGAAATCTATAGAGGTAACCACGCTCTTTTATTATCATAAATATTGTAGCTTTTGTAATGCTATGTTACACATGTCAGTAGACTGCTCATTCACCACTAATCCTTTGCTGGTGTGTATATTTTGGAAAATATTTAGCTAACATCTGAGTTTTTGAGGAAAAGCATATTAATTAAATCAAGAAGGAAAGAGAATGTGCATCCCTTTTCAGGACTATTAAATGCAGAGCACGTAGCAAGTGTTCGAGCCAGAATTTCAGAGGTGAAGACAGCAAGTTAAATTGGTGGCTGTGCCTAATGGAAAAACATAAGAGAAACATTTAAAAAGTGTGACATTAGAGCGACTGAAAGTTTCTCTCACTCAGCTTTCCCTTGACCAGGATGCTCCGTGTTTAGTGTCCCTGTGATGGTGTTGAACATAGCGTCTGCCTCGGAGGAAGTTACCTAACAAATTCTCGAGAAAGAAAAACAGCTTTAATTCCTGCTGCTGAGCTTATAGTGATAATTGAAGATCATAACCCCTTCAGATAACTGCAGCAGATGCCTTTTCAGGTAACATCTAATATGAAGAGAGGAAATCACCCTTCATACTACCTTAGAGAGTAAGAAAGTTTCATGTAGAATGCAATTGTGTTCTGTTTTACTTTCCTTTTTTTATATGAGAGCCAAACATTAAGAATTCTCTGTATCTCATCAAAAGTATTAAATAATGCATGAGAAGTCAAGTAACTAGCGTGATGTGAACACAGTTAATGATGGTTTTTCATCCTGGAGATGGTTTATACAAGAAAATGTAGAGTTCCTCAATAAATAAGGGCAGAGGTAGACTTCCATGTATCTTGCCAGTGCCTTAAAAAGAACATGGATACTGAGACAGAGCTCCAGCATCCAACTGCACAGTAGTTTGCAGCATTTATAGGTACAAGAAGAAGAGACATGAGAAAGCATGGTGGGTGTGGAGAGGAGGAAGGGAAGTTGTTGATACCAAAAGGTCCATGTTACAGCGTTTGGACAGACCCAGTGTCAGGATGTCCCCAGTGCCTGAAAGGAAAGAAAGCTGGTGCTTTGGAATTTGAGAAAGAGAGGTTGAGATTTATGTGCTAAACATCTTTTAGATCATAACCCTGGTCCTTATAGAAATAAATATTACATTTTTTTCAAAACGTCTGCGTTTTTCAGACAACAGTATCTAATATTAATATACTAAGCAGCACCAATTCAAAAATAATCCAATTTATTTGTGTGGCAAACATTCCCTGAGCACATAGTGTGCTTGGGGTGCTATCGAAGCTCTGCAAATACAGCCTGGTAAGCCACGTTCCTGTCCGCAAAGAGCTGGTTGACTTCATGCTTATAAAGAAAAATAATAAACAAGGGACAGGCGCACTTAAGCTAGATGAGAAAAAACACTAAAGCAACATGCCCCTCACAGGGTCACTATGTTTTATGGGACTAATTTTTGTATTATCAAAGAGAAGTTCGTTTTGATTTCCCTATGAAATCCTCACTAGTGGGTCTGACCAGGGACTCTTCTCATTTGGACAGTGAGATCATTATATGATATAAGGTGCTAACTTCAAGTTCACCAATCATATTCACCTATAAACATTATGGGACAACTTTTTGTCTGTCTATTATGATAGACCTACTGCTTAATAGGCTATCAATAGATAACTGGAGAGGCTAATGAATAAATTAACGAATGAAATAATGGAGTTTCACACTACAAATTATTACATGACAGTGATGGTATCATACATGTCACATTTTTACAAACATTATCTAACTGATTAACATTGATACGGATCTGTGGGGTACACTGACATTTTAATATATGTTTACAATGTGAAACAATTAAATAAGGGTAATTAATCAATCTACCATCACACACACTGATTCTGTGCGTGGTAAAAATATATAAAATTACTTTTAGCAATTTTAAAATTTAAATTGCATTATTATTTATTGTAGCAGACAGTCTGCAAAAGCCGTATAAAGCTTATTCCTCCTATCTTATTGAAACATTGTATCCTTTGGTCAACATCTCTCTGTGCTTATCCACTTCTTCTTCAGTCTCTTTCAATCTAGAATTTATTCTCTTCACCTGAATTCAACACTTTTTGATTTTGCACGTAAGGCATTTGTCTTTCTGAGTCTGGTTTATTTCATTCACAATGTTCTCCAAACTATCCATATTATTGCTAATGATTTTACTTTCTTTTAAAAACTACAATGGTATTGAACTGTTTGCATATTTCACAGTTTCTTTATCCATTTAGCCCATGATTGACATCTATTTTGGATAATGCAGCCACAAACACGAGAGTGCAGTTATCTCTCCAAATGACCCATTTAAAAAAAACAAAAAAAAAAAAAAAAACAAAAAAAAAAAACGTAGTTTCCTTGATGTTTTCTATCTACCCAAGGATGATACTACATTTAAAATCAGACAGTTCTTTAAGATTTTGCTCCATCCTTTGATTTAGCCAGGAAAATGAGGAAGGATCCAAGTTTGATAATACTCTAATGATACATGGAAGAGTCACACTAGAGGATCAGGGGATTAGAGGATTAGAGCACCTTTAGGGCCAAGGCTATGGTTGGGCCGTGGAGTCTTTCATTTAGCTCCTGTCGCCTCTGTGCTGGGACCCAGAGCTCAGAAACTTGAACCTGGCCACAGCAGCTGGATCCTATCCACAGTGCTCTCAGGTGGTCAGTTCACCATCCTTCCACAGATGTCTGTGAGCTCTTCTCTGTGGAGAGGATTGATTCCAATGCCTTTGGGGAAGACCATTCTGTAAATCTGTGCATCCAAAGCCCTACACATTCAGATCACAAAGCAATCCAATCAGTGTAGAATTATGATGATAAAACATGCACTCGTAGAGAAAAATAGTAGTAAAGGAGGGAGCTAGGAAAGAAATAAAAAGACAGAGTTTTCTCTCAATTCCCTGTGAACCCAAGTAGTGGCTGGAGGGAAGACGACCCCAGGCAGGTGAGCAGTGAGTTTGCCTTTAGGCGCCTAGAATCTAATTTCCATTAATTTATACTCACAAAACTAATTTTATTGCAAAACATATGAATTACTTTTGTGATTCAAAGCAAATTCAATAATGGGGGTGGAAGCAAGATAGTCCTAAAAATCAATCTGATGTTAAATTAACATATTCCAATAAAAGCCTGACATGAAGAAAAATTTAAACGTGCTTACCTTCATTGAATAAACAATGGCAGTAAGTTTAAAAATATCAGTAAGAAAGAGATTTAACATGAGAGGAATTTAGCTGACTTCCTTTTTCCGGCATGTGGGAACAAATAGATCACTTCAGAAAAGATGAGTATACAACTTGCAAATGGAAAAGGAAAGTAAATCATTTAAAATGTTGTGTCCATTGCTCCTAGAGAGCTATTGCACTTTTAGAAACCTTTCCTAAGGCAGTAATTTAGCAGCACTACAAAGATGAATGTGCAAGGATATTCACCTCTGTTTTGTTAATCAAAGCAATGAAAACAAGCTAAATGCTCATCAGTATTGGATATATTATAGAAATGATGATTATTCATGAAATGGGATACTCTGCAGCCTGTACAAAATTCAATACATATCTGTTTTTTACACTGAATTGAAAAAGCACCCTTAATATATTGTTGAGTAGAAAAGCAAGAGGATAATCTTTTTTTAAAAGATAAAATATTGTCTGATTTTATAACAGTAAAAAAGAAAGAGTCAGAACTAGAGTGTTTTCAAAAAGTGAAATCAAGTAGATTCTGAAAGAGAATTCCTCAGTTCAGTGACCTAGATGACTTGAAAAGTGTTGCTAATGACTTCCTCTGGTTGAAGGACTTTGGGTACTTAAGAATTAGTGCTTATGTGTCCTCTGAAATGCTAGTATTTTTCTTATGAGGTATGGAATGAATTGTATCTGACCCTAAAATTCAATTGTTGAAAGCACAGTGCACATTGTGAGGAAGTTTGAAGGAAGGTCCTTGGCAGGGACATGTGTTGAGAGGAGCTCATAAGGATGGACCCACATGATAGACCTTGTACCCTCAAAAGAAGAGAACCAGAGAGCCTGCTGCTTATCTGCCTTCTCCATCACCCAAGGGTGTGGTGAAAAGGCCACCATCTGTGTGCCGGAAGGGGGCCATCGCCAGAAAACTGATGTGAACCATGCATTCATCTCAGTCCTCCAGAGATGTCAGCAGTGCATTCCCACTGTTCAAAGATCCTAGTCTGTGGCATTGTGTTATGGTCAGGCATGTGGACCAGGACACATTTATGTAGTACTTGTTCATTACAACAAACGTGAAGCTCTCTGAATCTTTATCTCACTGTGTTTGTGGGTCAGGGATTTGGAGCTCAGGTTCCAGTTTGGGATGTTTTTCTGTCAGGATACACTCAGGGGACACCTTGCCTGGGGCCAGACATCCGGACCTCACCTCCTCCTGCTGCTGCCCTCAGTACTGCTGGAGCAATGCTGGTCCTGCAGCCTCTTCTGGGCTCGGTCCACCTTCTCATGTGGCTCTGCCCATCCTTAATCTTCGCTTCATACCTCCCATCTGCTTGCCCCTCTGAGCTACACTGTGAGTAAAAATTATCATATACAGTTTTTCAATTACCAGCCTTTGAAGTATGAATTTAAGTTATATCATGATCATTTTATACATGTATAAAATGTGACAAAACTATCTCAACAAACCAACATGTCCATTACTCCACATATCTAAAGGTAATTAATTTTTGATAGATAGAAGATTTGGGATTTACTCCTTTAGCAAAGTTCTGGTGTATAATCATATCTGATTTTGTTTGTTTGTTTGTTTTGTTTTGTTTTTGCCAGGAATCGAACTCATGACTTCATGCTTGCCAGGCAGGCTCTGTGCCACTGGGCTGTATCACTGACCTTTAAAATTGTATCTTTCAACCAACAGTTGACTTTAACCCCTGGTCAGCACCATTCTGCGCTCTGCTTATAAAAACTGCATGATTTTAGAGTATACGAAAAAGTAAGATCTCCTAGTGCTGCTACTTTTGTGTCTGGTTTATTTTTTAGCATAATGCTTAGTGGGTTCATTCATGCTGCAAATTGTACTATTTCTTTAGAATTCCTCCTTCCAAATATGAATCTATCTATGTATCACAACTTCCATAATCACATCACTTTGTGCCCAAGACCTGACTGATTTTGATTTTCTACGTTGTGGTTTTATATGATTGTTATTTAACATCTAGATTTTACCATTTCTCCAAATTTCTTTTTGTCTTCATCTCTAAGGGTGCCATTTGAATCATTTTTATATTTCCCTGAATTTTTGATAGTTTTCTTCTTTTTACGAGCTTTAATTCTTATATTTTAATATAAATAAATAATATTTTTATAACCTGAATCATTTAACATAAAATTACTCTATATGTTATATTTGATAATTTTAAAATAAGAACTCCCAGGAAGATTTAAATATGTTCTTTATCACTTTTACTTACTG
Organism: Dasyprocta punctata; assembly: GCA_004363535.1. Classification (NCBI taxonomy): domain Eukaryota; kingdom Metazoa; phylum Chordata; class Mammalia; order Rodentia; family Dasyproctidae; genus Dasyprocta; species Dasyprocta punctata. The sequence goes on along the minus strand of RJWM01006860.1, from coordinate 33,481 downwards.
TCAATCTTTATGAACAAATCTTTATGTGTTTGGCAATTTTTAATTGTAAGCTCATGTTTTGTTGAGTGGATCATTATGAAATAAATCTCTCAAAAGAATTTAAAACAATATAGAAGTATAAGGATATTAAATTCAAAAAATATTTATTAAGTAACCACCACACAGTTTTCTAAAATTTCAGATTATCAACAAACTAAAGTAAAAGAAACAAGAAGAAAAAGCTTATTTTGGCAGATTCCTTAAAATTATAGGAACAGAAATTTAAAATATATCAAACTCACAGGTCTAAAATTCAGTCTGTGTGCACATCCACATAGATCAATGCTCTAAATGTACTTTTCAGAAAAATTTCTGTTTTGTAGTGAATTAAAACTGAGCTTGATAATAATTAGAAAGATATGCATTACAGGTTTTAAAAATCTGAAAATACACAAATGGTACTTTGATTTCTAACACTACATTAGGCTTCAGCTGGCATCTCTGAAAAATCCTTCTGGTAAAATACATTTAATACACAAAATTACAAAAGCCTGTTTTCTGGGTTACTTGTGACACCCCACCCAGAGGTATTGCCAAAGACAGTGTTTTAATAATGAGGAAGTAAGAGTAATCATAACAGTGACAACATTTAACCATGAACAAAGGCAGAAACATAGAAATAAGTGGAATAGATAGAGCAAGACCTTCTGGAAAACTAACACTGACAGGACCATAGGATCCACCTTGGAGAAAGCAGAGGTGAAAGAGAGGTAAACCAGAAGCTCATGAATTCAGATGAGGAGAGCAGCCTCCAGCTGCTAGCAACGTGCAAGACCCAGCAGAGGAGATCAAATTTGATGAAACTGAAAACCAAAAGGCTAAATAATTGTATAAATATATAATCCTTTGATGACCATCAAGCAAAACAAATGCACAATGTCAGGAATGAAACCATAACTACTGATATACCAAATTAAAAACATGAACCAAAATAATCTGTGCATGATCACATGCCAGAAGTTTTTAAGTAAGAAGAATTACTGGAAATTATAAATTACAAGAACTGTCAAAAGAGAAAAAATAGAAAAGCTTAAAAAAACTATAACAATTAAAGAAATCAAATCAGTAGTCGCCTGAAACTGCACTGGAAATGAAAGACAAATCAGCAATAATTATCACAACCAAGAAAAGCAGATGAAATATGCCCTGTTTCATTAGTAAATATGGAAAACTAAATTAGTACCACAGTTATATAACATTTCACACCACACGATTGGCAAATATTAATAACTCTGATAGAAACTATCTGTTGTAAATATTCATTAAATTGAACTCTAGTACATTGCTAGTGAGGCTGTAAATTAATACAAGCATGTTAAAAAAAAGCACTTGAGAGTTATACTATAAATTTGAGTGGGTGCAAAGTACAAACCAGCAGTCTCTAAAAATTACCTTGAGGACAGTCATTTGAACCGCACAAGACATGAGCAAAAATGTTTAGTGCAGCTTTGCTCATACTGGTAAGAAATTTCCAAAAATTTAATGTATGGAAAATTATCCAGAAATACAAATGAATGAATTGAAGCCACATGGGTAAACTTAGAAAAATATGATTGAGCTAAATAGTACAGATGCCCACAAATCTTACCATTCAACTTGTATCAGTTATAAAATAAGATAAAAAATGTTTAAAGTTTTTAGGGAGACATAATGTCATCTTTAAAAATTGTCTCGCCGCTAAATGAGGAAAAGATTAATTCCAGATAGGTTGCTTGTAGTAGAAATACAGATATACTCAGGTTGACAAATACGATTTACCTAGGGGAAAAAAAAAGAATATATATATATTACATATATATATATATATATATATATATATATATATATATCCAACATCTCTGTCTTACACATATAAACTTGGAGAGATATACAAATATTACACAGGAATTTAAAAAAAACTCTCAGAAAATAGAAAGTAGTCTATGCTCAGTTGAAAATCTGTTTTCAAATGCAGATGGAACAAAATGTCTCTTTACCCAGCTGCATAAAATCTGCATTACAAAATCTGTATTCCAAGGTAAGACTTCCAACTGTTTTAAACTATGACTTTGAAGCAGAGGTAGCTTGAATGCTATATGAACTGTTTCAAAGTTTTTTACCAAGTGCACTGAACTTGACATTAAATTTCAAAAAAGAGAAAGCAAACACAATAATATCTCAATTTATTGAATAGATACATCTCATTTTTTTGAGCAATTACGTTCTAGATAACGTTTTAGATGCTGAAATTTTAACAGAAAACAAAACAAAAAAAAGAGAAGTAAAACCTTAGCTTTTATCATAATAGGAGGAAGTAAAAAGTGAAGTTAATCAGGTAGTAAATAATTGATGCAAAGCTCATAAATACAATTTCAGCAGGTAAATTTTGACGGCATGTTAAAAATAGTAGGTTATCATCACGTAATACTCAGAAAAATAAGAATGATTCAAATTAAGAAACGTTTAGTATAATTAATCATACTACTAAATCTCAGAAAAATTTGATTACAATTATGCAAATTAAAGTCAAACACCTATTAAAATTAAAAAGAAAATATGAATATAAAAATTTTAGTATAATTAAAAATATATACTAATTTCAAACTTGCAGACAACGTACACAAAAGAAAAACAAGATAGTCTTATTAAAGTCAAGAAAGAGAATGTTCATTATTAATCATAATGTTTCTGAACATGTCAAACATAAATGTATAAGACAACCAGTGATACATACAAAGATAGGAAAATGCAAATTTAAATGCAAAGAGTAAAATGGTTGAGATAATTTAGTAAGGCAGTGGAGCACAAGATAGATATGCACATGCATAGAAAAAGGGATAAGTTTTATGAGTTTGGATGAGAACATTAGTTGTTATAATTTAGTCAAATTTTAAACTTAAAATGTAAATGTAATATTATCCCTATAAAAATGTTAATACTTTTTGTGTAGGTGTGTCTTATCATTTTAATTAGATAAGCTCATCATGAGTTAATTTTCAGTAAAAAACAAATTCATCAATATTATCCTGAAAATACATAAATCTAAGTACAGTATAAGAGTAGACACTGTCTCATAACCTATGAATGTTGTTATGAACCCTTTGTTTTTAAAACAGTATTGAATTTCTAAGTGAAATGAAACACATTAAATGATTAAAATAAAATGTGAATAAAGAAATACCCATTCAGAATGGAGAATTTAATTTAATTGAGAAATAACTGAAGTTAAAAATAATTGGGGAAAATGATGGCAAATATTTTACATGACTGGATAAGACATAAAAAACAAATAACATTGATTGAGCCTTAACTTCAAATTTTGACCAGGAAAAATTTCAAATAGAAAATGATTTGCATGTATCCAAACCAAATATATAATTGATCAAAGAAGCAATAGTATTACTATGCAGCTTCCAAAGTGAGAAAGCCTTTTTTGCTATGAAAATAAAATATCACAAAGGGTCCCTTTCTACAGCGACATCAGGTTTAAAACTGGTTATAGTACTTTTGACACATTAAATATTGCAGCTATAATTCATGTGAGAGAAATAAGCTATTTTTCATTTTACATAAAATCACTGACAAAATTATATGGAAAAGAATAACAACCCAACAAGAAATGCAGAAGATATGAATGGACAGTTCATCAATGCATAAATCACTCACAGAGCTGGGGTGCCACCAGTGTCTCAGGATGAAATGTTTGATTAGGATGTTTGAGGCACTGGATTCGACACTCAACACCAAGCAACCATAAAACAGTAATATACTTTCAGCAGTATTACCCATTAACTAAAATATAACTAAATGAAACATTAACCTGCTACCAATAAGATAAATACAAAATTCAAACTACACTGAGATGCCAGTGGTTTCACTTTTCAAATCAACAGTGAGCAAAAAATATAGAATCACTCTATATTGGTCACTGTGAGAAAAATTACGATTCTTTGTCAGTTTTCAGGGAAATGGAAATTGGTACAAACACTGTGGAGAGAACATTGGCCGTCATGTGAAATTAACACATGAGCCCTTCAGAGATCTATTTCTGGAAGCTCATCCTATGCACACACTTGTATGTTTGTGAACTGCTATATGTGACACAGGTTTTTTTTTTTTTTTCTGCAGCTGGACTTACGTATAGACAGAGAGTAAAACCTCTCCCAAAGTTCATAGGTAGTTGACTTAATAAATCATAGTGTACGCATGCAATGTAACGTAGAGAAAATAGGATGCTGCTATGGACTTAATAGGAAACTTTCCAATATTTAGAGAGTGAAATAGTAAGGTATAAGGGAATGTTTATAATGAGAAATCATATATTTATTAATAGAATTTTGTATTTATTTATATCTTACTAATAAGGCAAGATGCATTGAAGACTCTTGTGATTTTCACAAGAAGCATAATTGTATTAGCAACCCTCAAAGAATATGAAACATTTCAGACTTGAATGATGGCTCCAAATGACCAATGACTGCTCAAGATCAAATTGAGGTCTGTGTGCCGAACCGAGTCTATCAGGCTGTTACCCGCAGAGCCGGTGGGGACCCAGTGCAATGTTGAGACATGGACCGACTGTCCCCTTTTACCAATTATGCTACTGAGAAAAGCTTCTCAAATGAGCATGAAGTGGGCTATTTAATAACTATAACTTTTTACAGCAATATCTAGTAAACTAAAATGACTTTTTAATATGATAGTCCCTGTTGCCAGAAAATTGGGTATTTAGGGGATTTTCAGAAGATAAATTTACTAGAACTGATGGAGCAGAACAGCTCCTATAATATGCATTCTCTGTATGAAACAATATGCATTTGCACAAATGAATGTTTATAAGCCCAGGACCGAAAATGAATCTTAGGAACATATTATTTATTCTTAAGAGTCCCCCTCCTCTTTTTTCCTCAAATCTGCTGGGGGAAAAGCAGCTTTAACTGGATCCACATATAACTTGAAATTAGTGAAAAGAAGTTTTTCCTCTTATAAAAGAAATTTCTGCTTGCCAAATGCAGAGTGAAAAATTAAAGCAAAGTGCAGTTTTTTCTACCCCCTTTTCTTTGTACTAAAAAGCAGTTCAATAATTAGTGTTAAGTATTTTCATGAAGTAGTATCAAAAATACACGAATCGCCTTTTGTTTTATGAGAATTAATAGCAAAACAAAAACTGCTGTGATTTCTCTTGGAAGTTGAGAGCTTGGGGGACAGATGAAGCCAAGGATACAGTGGGATAAAATTGAGGAACTGGGATAAACATCTCTCCCTTTAGATTTTACTCTCAATTTCAGAAATAGGGACATTCTTTAATTCATGAAATTCTGTAGGTGCAGAGAGATCAAAGTTCATCTACCTAGGCATGACATTAGTCTCTTAGTCTCTGCAGAAGTTGGATATACTTGCTGATTTCCAGTCCACTAAACTGAGTTTAAAAGAAACATCCAGAGGTAATCTAAGCAAAAGGTAAGGTGGGTCTTATAGAGGACACAATTTTCCTCCATTCATGGGACTTGTCCTAAAGATCACAACATCTCAAAGCTGAAAAGAAGCCTCAAAGTCTTCAAATCAACTCTTCATATTATTCAAAAGAAGGTGAAACTCATACAAAGGATTTGTTTCAGCGACCCTGCCTGAACACAAATTTTTGAACCTCAACTTCCCCATTCTGAAATTCCCACACCCACCAAACAGCAGTGGTTTTTTAGACCAACTACAGCAGAAAGACAACACAAGCTTTAGCAATGCGAGCAAGCAAGTGGAGTACCAGCAATTTTGGTTCTCAGAAATTATTCTCACTCATCCCTCCAAAATAAAGAACATGTCACTTTTCCTATTTTATATAATGGATTCAGAAGCAAGAATTTATTTGGGGGTAAACTACTAGGATGGTTACATTTAAAAAAACAAGAGACTGCATAACGCTATGTTAGGTTCCTTCCCCCCTGCTATGAAAAAGGCTGATATTTGACCACTTTGCCTCCAAAATGAAAAATGATAGACACAATGAGGGGAAAGTATATTATGGTTCCAGTTAAAAATATGCCCAAGAGTCTTAAAACTTAGGTGAAAGATTCTGAGCTCTTGATTCTCCACTTTAATTCATTTCTTTAGTGAATTAACATTAACTTAGTCTTCTCACTAGCTTGATCCTTTATTAATTTATTGGTGCTTTCCTTCCTGCTGAAATCCCATCACAATATGGCTTCATGTGCTGTGTACATACAGGTTGTTCCTGACAGTTTACATCAGATCCATCTCCCCTGTCTATGTTCTCTCCTTTCCATCAAATATGTGGGCCAGGGCTTAACGTTTCTCTGAAGCAGAGCAATGAGCGGGATCTCCAATAGAACTCACAGGACTTGGAGTTTAGGAGCAAAGAGTCCTTTTGTTTGCTGGCCTCTCCACAAGGGACTCATGTCTTCCTGAGAGCCCCAAGCAAGTCTTTGCTTTTACTCTGGTACTGTTTCTACAGGGAAATCTTTCATTGCTGGGCAAGGCCAAGCAACATGATTACAGAAGCCAAGGCAGTACAGCCATTAGGAGTGGGAAACTAGCAGGACTTTCCAGGGCCCTTAAACTCTGCTGAGGTCACACTGTCGCTGTGCCTGTACATGGTTATGGTCATGACCACCAGCTTTCTCAGAGAGCTAACCCATAGCTGCCCAGTTTTACCCTGGGAGGTGGTTCCTCTCTCTACTTGCCACTGAGAATCATTTCTTCTATCCTAAATGAAAATAAACCAATTAACTTCCCTTGGCCTAGTACCCTCCATGCCTTGAGGCTACCTCTGCATTTCTTTCTTTTCTTTTCCTCAAGCCCTGTAAAGGCATAGCTCCTGTGCACATCTCTCCCACTGAAATCACATTCCGTGCACCATGTGGTCACAAGCTAATCTCTTCAGCACCAAACCCAAAGCCCTGCCAGGAGTTTAAAGCATGGATTTGCTTAATGTCACGGGACAGAGTGGTAGAAGATGCACGGTCTTATGGCTCAAGGCTGACTGCCATTGACAAGAAGTGTGAGCGTGGGAAAAAATAACTTTTCCAGGTCTGACCCTCTCTGTTGCAGACTGTGGATAGTGGTTCCCATCCCATGCCATCAGAAGTCAGTGAGGACTGTCATAGGCAAGAGACTAAGCAGCGTTAGCCTGCTCTCCTCTCATTCAGTGTCAAGGTCAAACCTGAGCACGGTGTTAGTAATAATGATAGATTTTCCTCAATGCCAATGAAAATGACAAGGAGGATCCAGCATGGACTGGACTGAAATTTGCTGATGCAAATGGCTACAAGCTTTTCAAAAGCTAGGTGTTGTGAGAAAGAGCTGAAGAGACCATAGGAAGACAACATTTGAATTTGTTAATGGGACTTACCGCTACACAGAGTGGGGGAGAACAAGCTGTCATATCTTCACGACAGAAGGGCGTGGTGTAAGTCAGAGGAAGGTACCCTGTGAAGTCAGCTTCCTATCCTCCCTTGGAAGGAAAGAGGAGAGATGGGTAGGGAGAGAGAGGGACGGTGGGCACTATCTCCTTGACTGGTGACATTTCACAGATAATTTATATCTCAAAGGTCAGTAAAAGTATTTGCAATTGCAAGATTTCCAAATGTCCTTCCAGTTGGTTTCTAACTGTTCTGCTCTACGAGGGGATTCTTCTGGAAGTCCATGTCTCCATCAACACCTTTTGGCCGGAGAAGACAGCAGAAGGAACTCCCAGAAGGGTCCATCTCTTGTGTCTACCTCTGAAGTGACCTCTGTGCCATTGCACTTGGAGAAATGCTGCTTGAAATCCTGCCTTCACAACCAGTGGGAGCCCACACTTGGTTTTTGCGTATCTTTGGAGATGTAAAAAGTCAACAGAGAGAGAGAGAGAATCAGTAGCCTCTCAGTGGTGCCTGAGGAATCAAGCAGGGGTGGAGAGGATCACGCTGGAGGAAACATGGCAGAGGCAGGCCCCACCTCCATACAAAGATACTACCTAGGTGTGGGGTCTCTCTCTCTCTCTCTGTCTCTCTCTCTCTCTCTCTCTCTCTACTGAGAAGTTCAGGTGAGATCCTGGGAAAAAGAGTAAGGTCAGAGCACTCAGGAGTGAATTGTTCTTGAAACGTTTCCTAACTGAAAAAAAGGAAAAAAAAAAGCTGAATTTTAAAATACGATAGTTATAAACCATGAAAATACCACCCAGCTTGACATTCTTGGGAATTCTTACTATTCATGTATTTGGGATTTGGTGATTATTGTTTGTAACTGAGTCTGTAGAACTAGATCTGCTTTTCCTTCATGGTCTTGTTGGAGCTAAGTCCTGCCAGAGATTTTCAAACGTGACGGTTTGGAGTTTTGCTGTCTCCGAGTGTCAAAGCAAGGTCTTAAATATGCATGTACCTTTATAAAAGGACTGGCCATCCTTTTCAATGATTTCCAGGGAATGTTTTTGGTTTCTCTTTCAGTGAGACTTTTTATTATACTGTAAGATTCAGATAATAGTTGTGATTACCAAATACATGTATCTTGTATGAAAATGTCTGGAAAATAGACCAAAAAGTAACATCAAAACAAAACAAAACACGCACACACACTCACACACACACACAACTGAAATAGAAAATTGTAGAGCAGGATATAAACTTAGAGACTGGCTCCAACTGCTTCATTTTATAAGAAATGAAACCTGTATCCCATGCGGGATTTGACCTGCTGCACAATACCAAGATGATCTCTCTAAGGGCCAGAATCAAATGCCTCATCCATGGAAATGCAGTTTACTATGGCCTGCTACACTGATGGAGCTCAGAGAAGACTCTAGTTTTTACTTTGGGGACTGAGAGTCAATTTTCCTGCCATAGCCAAGACAGACATGTGGGAGATAGAAATCTCTCTGAGATACATTTAGATTGCATTTGCATAAGCTCCAAAATACTGTGAGTGGTGTGCGCCTATATAAATTTTAAGCAGTGAATGAACGCTTTGGAGGAATGCCCAGGCCTCTGAATCAGAACCTGGCCCACTAGGATTGATGCTCCATACTTCTGATTTTTAAAAAATGCTGCCATATGTATTAGAAGATCATTTGTGGCAAACAATGAACCTATACAATGTGTAAAAGTGCAGGAAAGACAAACTCTCCAATAATAAAGGAGCAATTGACATTTAATACATATAGAAACAGAGGTTCAGTGGAGGAGTCATGACCTATGAAGCCTGGAGTTGAATCTAAGTTTGGTGAATTTTAATAGGTTCCATGGAGTCAGCCTTCAGCAGCTTTCTTCTGTCTGGCAAGTGTTGTGCAGACTTCCTTGGAATCACTCACATGTAGCTAAGGGATTGCTCTCCCATAATTCAGGAACATAGGATTTGCATTTGAAATGTTGGTTACTGCCTTTGTGACTATAGAAAAGGGCCTTCTGAATGTACCTGGTTGATTCATCCGTTCATTCAACTTTTATTAGATGCTTCTTCTGGGGTAGACACAATTAGGTTCTGAAGGGACATTCACAGAGACAGAAAATAGCAGCATGGCCTCACCTTCCAGAAGGTCCTTGTTTCCCTGTGCTTAGAATGCCACTCGTCATGCCTGTCCCGGAGGTCTGTGCGTGAATTGTATGAGATGTAGTAAATGCCTTGTTTCATAAAACATAATATATAGCTAAATCTAAGAGGTTATTCTGAGTGTACTTTGCTCAAGGGCACAGAACAACATCCCATATATTTTTATTTATTTTCTTATGAATGTTTCACCATATACCCAAGAAGGCCTTAAATTCTGGAGGCATCAAGTTCAATAGAAACTGAACTGATTTGAAGAAAATGCAAAATAGGTCATTGCTTTTGAATGTACTTAGGGATCAGATCTTTTGGGTCAAAAGAGCAATATATTACCTCCTGAAAGCCCTACCAAAAATACAGATTTCTTACCTGTGGCAGATATAATTTCAGCGCAAGAAATAGATCCACCCAAAGTACTGACCAGGAAAGTGTTCCATACAGGGAATCAGGTGTTCACAAGCTCGCAAGTTCAGGGATCCTTCTTCTAGGGTGAGATCCAAGGCAATGCCAAATCTATGCACTAAGGGAGCTGTTTTCTCTATAAACTTCACAAAAATTTTCTGGAGAGATGCTGACTTCAGGGAGTAGAGGCAGGTTCTGTGTCAGTAAATTACATCATGAGAGCACCCTGAATTCAAATCCTTGATACCAGTGAGGCTGGGAATTGAGCAGTGATGGGCTGCTAGGGAAAGAGCTCACAAGCTACGATGGCTGCCCATGACCAGCGCCACTTCTCAGGACCAACATCACCCCTCACTGGAGTTTTATTTACCTGTGGGGCATCAAAGGTTTCCTTCCCAGGACATTTTTGGAATAGAAAAGAATCTATCATTTCCCAAAAGGAATTTGCACATCTATGCCTAATCACATGCAAGGAAATATTACTGTTTGCTGGAAATTTTATCATAAGATCATTGGAGGCTGGAAAGACAAAAAAAAGAAACAGTGAAAAGAGAGAGGAAGGGGTGTTGGAGTGTTAGGGGCAAACAGCCCTCTTATGTTGCTGTTTTGTTCTGTTTTATTTTGTTTTGTTTTGTTTTTCTTAAACGGAATACTTGAATACACTGACTGCATTGCATGGGCCCTTTGAGACCTCAAGATAAAGGTGAAGACAACAATGGAAAGGAGAGTATTTGTAAGACTTTCAAAGCACCTAGGAGAGTGCTGATTCTAAAAAATATTTTATTCTTGAAAGAGTTGTATAACGTGGGTATGAGTGTCTTAATTTCCTGGTTGCAGAAGCTGAAGTTTTTAAGTGCTATGCGTGCAAGGTCAGAGAATGAGACATAGCGTCAGGCTGATTTAGGGTTTATTTGATTTTAAAGCCTGTGTTCCGTGTACATATAATCCTGTCTCTATGTCATGAGATAATCTCACTTGAAAGCACCAACCTGTCTGAGCAATTGTTCAGTAAGGATTATCCAAAAGGAGAAGTTAAATTGTTTTTGCAAAACAGAGAAAGTGTTTTGGGTAGCTGAGGGAAGCTGGTTTTGAGGTGGACAATCTGATTTTGAATTTGGGTTCTTTGATTTATCAACAGTGTAGCTATGGGTAACTACTTATTCACTCTGTGTCTGAGTCCCTTTATTTCTAAAAATAGGTTCAGGATTAGAGACTAGCCCTTTAGGATTGCTTTGCGGTTTCAATGAGCTAATACATAGAAAGCCCTGAGAATAAGGCTTGCCCCGTGAATCCTTAAAAAATGTTTGATGCTATTATAAAAATGAGAAAACTGAGGGAGAGGGAAGCCCAGGATTTCAACCCCTAGCATCATTTCAACAATGCTTACAAGAAAACCACTGTGAAGAGGAATCTTGAGCTGTAGCATCAACCAGTTGCTCAAACTGCAGTCCACCCACAAAGCAGAATAGCAAATGACACATGGACGGAAACAGGAATGGATTTTACCTGTGCCCATTTGGAAAGTACCACTTGTGACACTTCATATTACTCACCGGAACTGAATGTGCAGGGTCACCAGTGGGGTTAAAGGTAAAACACACAAAACCGATTAATTCTGTGTGAAATGAGACAAATGACCATCAGAGTTGAATTGAAATTTATTGAAAGCCATGACATGCCACAAATTTAACTCCCACATCAATGATACAAAGCAGAACTGGTTCTTCCTACTTCACCAAAGTTCCCAGCAATGGCTGTTAAAACTAAGGTTTTTATCAGAAGTCATGAAGTTGCCAAGTGGAAGATCCTGAAATCTGCTCCTTTCATTACGATGCCTTTTCGCTGTGCGTCTTCTTCAATGCCATGTGATGAATCTCAAATATAACAGAGCACTTCTGACTGAAATATTTAAACTGCAACTATGACCCTGGTCAGAGATTCATGCTCCCAAGCCTTGAAAAACTGCTCACTATTCTTATTTAATTTTGTTTGAGTGTAGCCATCTCCTCTCTTTTACTTGTCACCTGTAACTTATTTATTTCTAGGATGGTAGAGTTGAGTAATCACATCCCAAAGATCACTGGCAAAAAATGCTTTCCTTCTGGTTCTTTACCAGAAGCTTATTAATCTCTGTTCTAGATTTTTCTAGGAAACAATGTCAAACTATTTTAGTGAAAAAGTTTACCTTGTTTAACACATAATTTTTCCTGTTTATGTGTGAATCTCCTTTCTCTGCTTACACCATCTAGTGAGGTCCCACGCACGATGCCTTCAGAAATGCACTCTGACCCCTTGTGTTTGTATCAGGAAAACAGCCTGTATTTCCAGAATGTAGATGCAAGCAAAAGCCAGTATACTTCCCAAATTCCACAGTAGAAATTTAAAATTTAGTAGAAAAATCCAACCATTCCAGAACAGAAACTCTATATCTATTCTTTAGAAAGTAGAGGATGCTGTTACAAGTAAAGCTCTCCAGTACATTTTAGAACATTTTAATGATCTGGGAAATTCCACTACATCTACATGGACCAAAACCCCACAATGAATATAAGCATTATGTGTTTTACATAGGAACCAAAAATAAAAATGATAACAATGATAATGAACATGAGAAAAGAGGATACAGAGATGGAGAGAATGAAGGTGGGGGGAGAGGAAGGAGGATAAAAGAGAATCAAGATGTACTAAAGACATGTAGTACTTCTTTGAATGTAAGCTTCGTGCATTATATACGTGCACAAATACAATGAAAATTTTTAAAATGCATCTCTCTTTATAAATTCAGGAAATTCTAGAAATTGAAGTTAAATCCATGGGACTCCATCAAAGCCTTAGCAACTGGAAAAATTGCCCCCAGATCACTGGAAAACTCCTTAAAATACATTTTAGAAATTCAAGAAAGGATTCTAGACTCTCACAAAAGTGCTGTTGAATGTGTAAAATTTTTCTGATGCTCAAACTTAAATAAATACAAGAATTAATTAAAATGAGACTAAACCAATTCATAGGAGTAGCTTTGAGTTAACAATATAGAACAAGATTAAAACCCTGATTTATCAGTTAAGAGGGAAAGATTGCTACCGGGAACCCCAACCTTTATCAAACCTACACTGATATCCCTGAGAGCAGAGGAGTCTATTAAAAAAAAAAAAAAAACACTAGAGCCCCATTAGTGTTTTTATTTACCTCATTTTCAGTTGCAAATGTGATAACCAGAGATAAAAGAAACTGATGGGTTAAGATGACTTTGTTCTGATTAATTTTACGGTAATTCTGAGGGTTTCAGTTTTAAATGAATTGTTTGAATACTAAATTATGCAGCTTTATGATCCAGGAGATAAGCAGCAGCTCTAAAGATGCCTCTGAGACTTAAAAGAGACAGCATTAGAAGCTCATTATCGCCGGCACATTTAACATGGTTAAAGTAGGGGAAAATAGCCATTAAGTTAATGTAATAGTTAAACTGCATTAATTTGAAAAACTGCCCAGTGAAACGCTTATAGCAGAGGATGCATTTTTTTTTCTTCCCAAAAATAAATAAATAAAATAGCATTTCAAGAATGTTTTCTTGCCCCCTTAACTCGCTCTGCCATTTGCAATTCTGGGCTCCTCCCTCCTCATGTGCTTTGAGGAGCCCTCTAGGTCCTGAGGTTTGGACACAGAGGAGATCTGAACTCATGGAATCCCTGATGATGAGCTTTGTGGTCCATTCAAACATAGCCTGTATGCTGTAGGAACATCACAGGGAATCTCAGCAGATAACGGGAATTCTTATCCTAGGGAAGAGATATTTCAATTTCCTATAATCTGACAATTTACCTGAGAATTCAGTAGATGTTGGTGTAAACCCAGTGTTAATTTCCAGATATCCACATCCTATGCCATTTTCTCTATTCTCCCTTATTTGGATAAATCACACTTTGGGTACCAAAAGCCTTTCCTCCATCATCTTGGTGATGTCATAGGGTCCTGACTCAGCCTCCTTTCTGAGTTTTCCTACTTTTAACTATTTGCTACCATTTCTACAAAGAGCCCATTGCTCTGGTTTCTGCTTGCTTTGGTTCTGTTACTTATTTATTGTTTGATTCTGTTATTTATTTATTTATTTATTTTTGGTGGGTGTGCTTTGTCAGTACTTTTTTGAGATAAAAAATGTTTCTGAAAATAATAAAGAGTGAAACAACATACCATACATATTATCATCACTGCTTTATTTGATATTTGGGATGAAGTAACATTTGATCACAAGGCTTCAACTATATCCTTAAAATGGAAAATTCTTTTATCTCTATCTGCGGGATTCATAAAATCAGGATGTCTATCATCAACTGCTTAGTGACAATATAAATGTGAATATGTTATCAGAAATATAATGGTCCAAATGTTTAATGAATAAAATGAAATTTAAAAATTATACGGTTCCATTCTTTTCCTCAGGTTTGTTCTTCCCTGAAATTCCTTTCAAACAACATTGCTAATATTATCTCGCATATATATGCATACATATAAACATACACATAAATACATGGTACACATGATGACATATAGATATATACGTACTATATATATATATATATATGATGGAATTTTCTTTAGTTGTTTTCCCTTTTCTTTGTGTTCTCAATCACAGAGAGCTGCTTGAGCATTATGAGGGATGGTATTATGAAAGCATGACTTGAACCACATGGAGACAACAGTTTTAACATTAAGGCCCTAGAGCAAAATGTATTTCAGACTATAAACATTTGAGGTAAATGAATACCATAACCCAGAGCCCAGGGAAATTCCACCAAGCACAAATCTATGGGGTAAATTGGATGAAATCTAAACACATAGTCTATCTATGTCTCCCCTCCAGTGCAGCATGGCTTCTCAGCAGAGACTCAACAGGTGCTATAGCTCACTTTTGCTTCTGCACCAGTAATGGACATCAGGAGCTATGCTAATCCAACAGTAAGGGAGCACTTTCTCAGATGTAGGGATGATTCTGAAGGCCAAGAGGAGATTTCTTTTCCTGCATGCTCCTTTCTCTCATCATTGTGTTCTATCATTTAATATAAAACCATAGGTTCTTATTGAATAAATTATCTGGCATATAAAGTTATATTCTATATCTTAGAAAGAGTTGATTATTTAATGTAGAGAGGAAAACCCCTGAGTATGAGTCTTGTGGTGTGTTCTATTTAATGTGTGACAGCATTAAAATGGAAAATACTTAAGAGGTTGCTCTGTCATTTCAGACACCTCTTGGGAGATTATTAAAAATGCTAATTCTTTGTCCCTGTCCTTTCTCCTAATGATTCTACTTTTGTTAGTATAGAGTGATATTTCTTGATCTGGAATCATACTGAGTTCTCATATAAACAAGATGCTGCTGGATGCCAGGTGCTTACTTGAGTGATGACTTCTGAATCCAAATGAAGAAGATTAATTTGAATTCAGTATCTAGAAAACAGAATGACAGTATGATGGCCAATAAGAGACCACCATGATTGACTTCTACATTTATTGATTAAAATAAGATGAATTGCCATTATCCAAATGGAGAGTAATAAAATTAATTATACGATAAGTGAAACCTGTGACTTAGTGCTGAAAATACAAACTTACTATAGTGGGCACACCCACGATTTTTGCAGGCAGACCATCAGGAACCCCAAGAGCCAGGACAGCCAGACTGGATGAGTGGGTGCACACACACCTTTGGAGGGTGGAGTAATCAGTGAGACTAGCAATGTGGAAGCATCAGAAACAGCACAGAAAAGCCAGGAGTTGGGCTCTGGAGAACTCCACCAACTGAAGACCAGTCCCAGCCCCCACATTCAGAAGCAAGACCATCTCCGTGCCCGGCGCATTTATGGGATCTCACATGGTCACCACTGCAGAACAGTAAGCTCCAGAGATTATTTACTACTTTTATTCTTCCTTGTTTGTCTGCTTGGCTATTGCTTTCCTGTCTGGTTGGATGTTGTCTTGTTTTGTTTTGTATTTTGTGGTTTCTTTTGTTTTGAGTTATTTTTTCTCTCTCTCCTCTCTTTCTCTGGTCTCTCTCTTTTTCTTCTTTCTTTTCTTCTTCTCTTTTTTCATTTTCCTTCTCTTTCTACCTTCTTTTTTCACTGTTTAGGTTTCTTACCTTTCATTTTCATTTTCACCTATTGATCCTCTTTCTCTCTTTCTTCAACTACTTCCTGAATTTCAACTTTCAAGTGAATGAACTTTGTCTCTTCCCTTTCTGATTACTCCTTCACATTTATTTCATTCTTTCCTTCTTGTGTCCTCTAGTTTCCCAAAACTCGAGTGATCATCCTTTGACCTCCTGCTTGACTATATTTGACTTCATTAATCACTTTATCCTGGCCCCTACCCATCTTAACCCCTGTGCTCCCCCACAGAAGGGTAAAATTACTCCATTAAGGAGAGGATCATTGAATAGAAGTACATGCTATGTGTTTGATTTTGTTACATCATTTTAGAGTTTGCTCCTATGGTTGGGGGTAACAGATTAATGATTACCATAGTTTGTCACCAGTTAAACTGCACCTGAATCTATTGTTATTACTAATTGTACTACTTCATCCAGGATGTCATACATGTAATAATCAGTGTTTCTCCCCTGTATGACAACGTGGTGCTTGTATGTGGCCATAATCATCACTACAGTCCAGTACAAAAGGTTTGGCTGTTGAGCCAAATAGTAACTGCATCCTTTACAAATTGGGAAAGTAGTTTCTAGAGGACATCCTTGAAGAGCAGACATCTCCTAGGGAATCCTTAACACTAGTGATAAAGTATCTATCATAAGAAGCTAGCAATCAAAAACAGAAAACAAAATAAAATAAAAAAGTGAAAATAGAAAATAGCAAGATTAAAGCTGAAGCAAAATGCAAACCCAAAGATCCAGCCCATCTGAGAGAGGCCCAAAGCTCAATGAGATAGATGGAAATGGAAGTCAAATGCTAGAATTTTCTGAAATAATAGTAATAGAAGTGAAAAAACAAGTGGAAAAGCCTAGAGCCTATAGAGAAAATAATCTCTCAGATATAAAAAGAAATGATGCTTAAAATCAAAGATATTAGAGAAAACACAAATAAAAGAATAGATGAGCTTGGAAAAATGATGAAAACCAAAAATGTCCAACATGGGTAAGAAATGGAATCCATGAAACAGAACCAGAGAGAATTCCAAGAGATCAAAAACCTACATTGAAAGTGTATACAACAAATTGAATGAAGGAGTGGATAGAATTTCAGATCTTGAAGACAGAATTGCAGTTAGTGCTCATGAAAAAAAATCTTAAAAAATAGCAAAAGACCATGAAAAATCAATCCAGCAGCTACAAGATGAAGCAAAGAAGAACAACATGTATTTGACTGGGTCAGTGAGAAAGCTGGAGACAGCATAAATGCTGTAAAAACTTCTTCAAAGAAATAATGGCAGAAAACTTCCCAAGCATGGATGAAGATTTAGACATGCAAATAATTGAAGCATCTAAAACTCCAAAAACCACGACCAAAATAAAACTAAACCAAGACATGTAATAATCAACCTTTCAGAAATTCAGCATGAGAGTATTAAAAACTATTAGAGAAAAGAAACAGATCACGTATAAAAGAAAGTTTATCAGAATCACGGAAGGCTTTGCAACAAAAACTCTCAAGTCAAGAACTATTTTGCTGGGGATTTAGGTCAGTGGCTCAAGCACTTGCCTGGTAAGCACAAAGTTGTGGGTTCGATCCTGGTACCCCCCAAAAAAGAAAAGTATTTCAAGTCCTGAAAGAAAACAACTTCCAACCCAGATTGAGGAACCCTGTAAAACTATCTTTCAAAATTAATGGAGAAATAAGATGTTTCCATGACAAAGAACAATCAAAGAAATGCATGAACACCACATCAACCCTGCAAAGAATACTGAAAGCTATTCTAGACAGAGATAAAAATGACCACAACCAAGAAAAACAGCAGGAAGAAACTACTAGGCAGGGCAAGCAATTAAACAGAGGGATAAACAGAGTATTTAACTTGAAAAGAAATTCATAAATTAAAAAAAGAATGAAAAACAATCTTCCAAGTAACAGGAACTAAGAAAAAATCAGGGGTAGCTATTCTATTTGCATAAAAGGTGAACTTCAAACCAAGAATGATCAAAACTAATAAAGAAGGTCACTACATACTTGTTAGGGGAAAACTTCAAGAGGGAGAGATAACAATCATAAAAATGCATTAAATACAAGAGCACCCAACTATATTATACAATTATTAATAGATTTGAAAAATCAAATAAACAATAATACAATTATAATGGAAGAATTTAATACCCTTTTGTCACAAAGAGATAGCTCAACTAGACAAAATATCCAAATAGAAACCAATTTGTGAAAAATGGGCTTAGTAAACGTTTTCAGAGTGTTGCACCCAACATCATAATAATATACGTTCTTCTCAGCTGCACATGAGACAATCTCTAAAATAGATCATATACCAGCACACAGAACATGCTTAAGTAAATGCAACAAAACTGAAATTATCCCATGGATATTATCTGACCATAATGCAATGATATGGGACATTAATGACAACAGAAAGTACAAAAACTCCATAAACACATGAGCATTAAATAAGACCCTCCTAAATGACCAATGAGTCACAGATGAAATTAAGGAAGAAATTGAACAGTAACTGCAAATAAATGAGAATGCAGATATAACACACCAGAATGTATGGGTGACAATGAAGGAGATTCTAAGAAGGAAATGTGTAACAGTGAATTCTCACATCAGGAAAACAGAATGAGCACAAATAGACAACTTACTGTTGCACCTCAAGCTTATAGAAAAAAGAAAATCAAGACAAGTCCACATAAAGATCAGAGCAGAAATTAACACAATGGAGACGAAGAAAATAATACAAAGAATAGATCAATGAGTATTTTTCTTTGAAAAAATAAATAAAATTGATAAACACTCATCCAACCTTATAAAAAAGGAAAAAAATGACTCAAATTTTTGCACTGAGGAATAAAAACAGTCAAATCATTAGAAATCTTGTGAAAATTCAGATCATCAATACCCACTGGAAAAATCTTTAATCTCATAGGCTGGAAAACAGAAGAAATGGAGAGATTCCTAGATACATATAAATTGCCAAAGATAAATTAAGAACATGCAAAAATTTTGAATAACCCAGTATCAGTTAATGAGAATGAAAATGTTATTAAAATTTACCAACAAATAAAAGTCTAGCTCCTGATGGATTCACTGCTGAATTCTGCATGAAATCTACTCCTAACCCATTCCTGGAGACAAGTATTACCCTGATATGAAAACCAGAGAAAGACCAATCAAATCAGAGAACTACAAATCAACCCCCTTAATGAACATAGATGCAAAAATCCTTAATAAGATATTGGCAAACAGAATTCAGCAAATGATCAAGAAGATTACACACCATGACAAAGTGGAATTCATCCCAGGAATACAGGGATGGATCAACATACACAAAACAATAAATTAATATACCATATCAACAGAGCCAAAAACAGAAATCGTATGATTGTCTCAATATATGCAGACAAAACTTTTGACAAAGTCCAGCACTCATTCATGACAAAAACCCTACAGAAAATTGGAATAGATGATCTTCACCTCAATCTGATAAAAGTCATCAATGAAAAACCAACAACCAACATCATACTAAATGGCCAAAAACTTCAACCTTTCACTCTAAAATCAGTAACAAAACAAGGATGACCACTATCACCTACCCCTGCTCACTATAGTTTTGGAGACATTAGCCAGAGCAATTAGACAAGAAAAGGAATAAAAGGAATAAGGGTAGAAAAGGAAGAAGTTAAATGTTCATTATTTGCAAATGACATGGTATTCTACATGTAAAGGACCTCAAAAACTCATCTAAAAAACTTCTAGATTTAATTATCGAATTCAATAGCCTAGGCAGATACAAATTCAACACTCAAAAATCAATAGCATTCCTATATGCAAACAACAAATTCACTGAGAGAGAATTTAGGGAAGCCACACCTTTAATAATAGCATACAAAAAATGAAATACTTAGGAATCAATCTACCAAAGGAAATAAAAGATCTATACAATGAAAATTATAGTACTCTAAAAAAGAAGATTGAAGAGGACATTAGAAAATGGAAAGATATCCCTTCCTCAAGGATAGGGAGAAGAGTGAAAATGGCCATGCTCCCAAAGTTGTTACACACATTTAATGCAAACCTAATCAAAATACCTAATGGTATACCTAATGTCATACCCCACAGAACTAGAGAAAACATTACTAAAAGTCATTTGGAGGTAGAAGAGACCTAGAATAACAAAGTCATTTTGTGGAACATAGGCAATTCCTGACTTGAAATTATACTACAAACCTACTATGATAAAATCACCATGGTACTGGCAAAAAAAAAAAAAAAAAAAAAAAAAAAAAAAAAAAAAAACACTTGAAGACCAGTGGAACAGATTATAAGATGCAGACTCAGCTACACACACACTCAGCCACCTTATCTTTGATAAAGGGACCAAACACCCAAACTGTTCACGGGAAGAAAGTTTAATGAACTGTATTGGGAAAACTGGCTTTCTACATACCAAAGACTAAAACTAGACCAATGGCTCTCACTATGCACTAATTTAAAGTCAAACTGAATCAAGGATCTAAATAATGGACAGAAACACTAAATCTACCGGAAGAGGAAGTAGTAAGAAATCTTGAAGACATTGGTCTAGGCAGAGACTTTATGAACAAAACTCAAACTGCATGGAAAATACATCAAAGAATCAACAACTGGGGTGTCATCTCATTATAATGCATTCACACCTAAAAAGAAATCACTAACAGATTGAAAAGAAAACCCACAGCCTGGGAAAAAATTTTAGCTGACTGTCCCTTAGAAAAATAATTTCTATCTAGAATACATAAAAATTGAAAAAAATTACGTCCCCAAAATTCAAAGACCCAGTCTAAAAATGGGCAGCTGAGTTGAATGCACATTTCTCAGATGAAGAAATACAAATGACAAATAATTATATGAAAAAATATTCAGTATCACTGGTCATTTGAGAAACGTAAATTAAAACAACACTGAGATTCCATCTCACCTTGGAGAGAATGGCTACCTTCAAGAAATCAACCAATAACAAATTCTGCAGGAGCTGTGGGGAAAAGGAACACTTCCCCAATGCTTGTGTCAGTGTAGACTTGTATAAACACTGTGGAAATCAGTGTGGAGATTCCTTGGAAAACTAGGACTAGACGAACTATTTAATCCAGCTATTCTCATTTTCTTCCAGAAGAATTAAAAACATCAGGTCACAGCAATATATGTGAGCCCATGCTTATAGCATCATATTTTTTTTTTTTTTTTTGCGGCCCTGGGGATCAAACTCACAGCCTCACGTCTGCCAGACAGGTGCTTAAGCCGCTGAGCCAAACTCCCAGCCCTAGTTTTTTTGAGGCAGGGTTGCACTATGTAGCTCAGGCCAGCCTTGCGCTCACGTTGTAGCCCAAGCCAGTCTTGAACTCACAACACTCCATCTACCTCAGCCTCCCGAGTCAGCATCACAATTTGTAATAACTAAATCTTTTAAACAACTAAAATGCCCGTCAATCAAGGAATGGATAAAAAAAGTGTAGTACTTTTATACAATGTAATACTAGTCAGCTCTAAAGAAGGATAAACTTGAGACTTCTATAGGTAAATTTGAGAGCATACTCATAAGTACAATTTGAGAGCATACTCATAAGTGAAATAAATCAGACACATATGCGTAAACATCATATTGTCTCCTTAGTGTAAGAAGTTGAAAGGATAAATAAGACCCAAAATGTAAAATAGATATTGTGAAATTGGAAGAAACTGTTCAAAAGGTAAAAGAAATGGGGATGGAAGAAATGAGAAAAGAAAAAAAGGAAAAGCCAAAACAAATAATTATATATATATATATATATATATATATATATATATGATAATTAAGATACTTATACTACTAATTTCTTTTAGTTCACTGAAAAGAAAGTTTTGTGTTTATATTGTTTGATCAATTTTTCATGCATGTATCTTGTAATATGAACAACTACTTTGAAGATAACAATACACAATGCATTAATCATTGTCATTCTCCAACTATCCTGTTCTGGAATTTTGTATCATTGTTTTCATTGCTTTTTCCATTTAAAATAAAATTTAAAAAAGAAAAATTATTAGAATAAAAACTGAATACAAATTTTATATTTTAATATGTTTTTTGATCATTTGACTTATAAATTTTATTATGTTCATAGACACTGATTGCTGTAAAACAGCTTTAGAAATGTTTTCAAATATTTTCTAAGATTAAAATGAAATCCACTGATAATATACAGAGCCACAGATGCATGTTAAAAGTAACTTTCCTTTCCGGGTTAAAAGCACTTAAAAAAGTGGCCATCCTTAATATGTATCCATTACGATCAATTTCTTAGTCATGTCTATTACTAACAACATGTTGATGGTATTTTTCTGAAAATGTTGTTTTTAATATGATGCTATTATTTGAAGCTTTTAAAACAAAATAATATTGAATTATCTGCAAATTATTATTTTACAGTTAATACATTTGAAATTATTGTTATTGTGACTGACACTTCTTTGTTGATCAGACTATTTTAGTTAATAACATAAAATACATAGAAAAAGAGAGTACAAATATATTTGACTGAATACATTCTCAATTTGCAAATTTTATGTTTAAATATTTCAGTATTTTGTCCAAATATGTTTCAAGTATTTTCCTCCCATAATTTAAGTTGATTTGTTTGAGGCATATTTTTGTTAAAAAAATACAATCCATTAAATTTGGAAAGATCAAAGAATTCTGAAATTTATTGCACTTGACAGGATAAAAAAGTTCACCTAGTTAAATATGCATTTCATAAAACATTCTTCCTCTGAGTTGAAATATTCAGGGTACAATTATTTAGTGTCAAAAGTAAATATTTGAATCATCATGTATTTTACTTATTTCTTCCTTTGTTGTTGTAAGAGTCAGTTCAAGGTTTTCTGTTCTGTTAGGAAACAATTGACTTGAAGCTTCAAAACCTAAAATTTGTAACTTCTATGTATTAAATACTGAGATAAAAACTTTTAATTGATTTAGCAAAGCACAAAGACCACATTTAAGTGATTTATTTTAAACATTTTTGCTGTCACCTTCCACTGATTTGTAAAGTGATTTATCACAGATGCAGGCATGTTTTCAAGTTGATGACAGATGAGCTAGGGATATCATGCTTAACTATATATTTAGTTTACATAATTACATAATATTTTGTAAGCCATAATTCTGAAAGTGCATATGTAAGAATATGTGCAGTTTCAACAAGAGTGGCTTCTGCTATTGGTGGAATTTTGCCAGGGTGCTTGGGCAAATTGGAATGAGTGATGCATCTCATGTCTTTGCAATGATGCATTTTGGTTTCAAAAGTGCCCCAGTCAAGCAATGACATTATACTACTATGCGGCAGTGTCCTACTCAAATTTCTATTAACGTTGTCACCACAGAAACAACAAAAATCATTTTTGATGTTCAATTTGTCCCTAAGCTTAAGTAACATTCCTGAAAATATCAAATGATTGATCTTCAACAAAAAATTATTTCAAAAGTTTTACATGTTTTCATGATACGGCTGACACTCATTGAACTGGAGCTAAGTTTGCAATGGAAGTCTTTGGCATTTTCTTAAATATAAAGCAAACAAGCAAAAATCAAAAACCTATATTTTGACATAGATGTTGAATCATGTGAGGTCTTTCTGCACACAGACGACACTGTGGCCCTGTCACAAGTGATACTGCTTATAAACATTTTAAGTAAATTATTGACTTTTTGCCAATTTTGTTGAGAAATGAGAAGCTTAAGCTTGATATTTTTCCTGAAAATATGCTTTTATTTTTTCATTCTCTGTTGCTAAAAACAGTTTATTGAAACATAAAAGTGCTGCCAATTACCTTGCTAATATTGTAAGTTTATATTATATAATAAAAAAACAGAACAGTAGCAAAACATTCAGATACTAGGGTTACTCTGGCAGAGATTTTTAGCCTTCATTTTTCAAATATCTCATATACAGGGGGAGGATGGTTTCCCCCATTTTATATGGGATACATGAAATTTTGGCTTGGTAACTTCGTGCTTCCTACCCACTGCAGTGAGGAGAGATCAAGCACTCAGTGTTTCCCGCTACCTTGGAGCCTACAGCATCACAGCTCTTGGTTACTTCTCCCACTACCTCCATCTGAGAGCAAGAACAGGGCCTAAGAAGGATGGATCACTAAATGTGCTTCTCCTCGAAAGGGAGGCTTTCACTTTACTTTGTGTGTGAGGTCACAGGGAGGGGATGCATCATCACCAGTTCAGCTGCAGGGTACCTGTCCTGTCATCTGCAGCCCACACACAACTGGAGATCACGGCAAGGGTGAAAAGGAAAAACTGGACACTTAAAAAAAAAAAAAAACCTCAAATTGATTTGTATTTTAAAATCTTCAGATTTTGGAAAGCAAGATTAGATTCACAGCAGCATATAGAGGAAGATGCAAAGAGTTCCCATATTCCTAAGTGAAATAAGTTGGACACACATGTGTAAATGTCACATGGTTTCTCTGGTATGAGAAACCAAAAGTGTACATAAGGACCAAAGTGTGTAACGGATGCTGTGAAATAGGAAAACAAGGTTTATATGGTGAGAGGAACAATGGAGGGGAGAGGGGGAAAGGGAAGGAGGGATAAGTAAAAATAAATGAGAAAAGAAAGAAGAAATGGAAACAAAGATTTGCAAATGGGGAGGGGAGAAGGGGTTGGAGGGAAGGTAAGGAAATAGGGGAAATAATAGAGACAAGGTATAGCATGTATAGGTCCAAATTCTCTGTGATGAATGTGACCATTACATATAACTTCCAGGAAGATGGCAGAGTGGTAAGCAGCAGAGAAAACAGCCTCTCTGAGAGTCTCCAGCCAGACACTGGAATATAGAATCATGAGGAAGACAAGAAAGAAGGAAGTGAGTCCCTTGAACCCAGGAGGAATCTGAATTGTGAATCAAAGCCCACAGTGGCAGTGAAAAGAAAAATTTTGAGGAAGAAGAAGGCAGGAGCCAGTGGTGTCTTAGCCCTAGGGATGCACAGTCATGGTGACAGTGATGGCAGGTGACCTCGGAGGTCTCTGCAGGGAGACTCCTCAGTGGAGGAGAGCAGCGGATGAGGAAGACTGCACTGTCTGGCAGTAAGTGCAGAGGACTTAGTCCTCCTGTGGGAGATGGCTATTAGGGAGGAGCCATTTTGGAGATGGACAAGCTGAGCTGGGAATCCAGAACTGCTGCTAACTTCCTCTAGCAGCTCCTGGCTGGACACAGACCCACGGAAATTTACTTAGACTGTGGCAAGCCCAATGAGTCTGATCTTGGGGCAGGCCTGCTGAGATTAGCCACTACTCCACCATAAAGCAACTGCTGGCTTGCTGGGATAGATCAGCAGGACTTGGGACTCTGTCTCCACAGGTTGTCTGCTAGTGAAACCAGAGAGAATCCTGGAAGTGGACTAATTGTTTTCTTTTGCTTTTGCATTCTTTCTTCTTTTTTTTCTCTTTCTTCTTCATTGTTTTTATATGAGTGTAAAAGTGGTTTCTAACCTCTTTGTGGATGAGGTTCTGTTCTGTTCTTCCTTTTATCTCTTTCATCTCTCTTTTCCTTCAGTCTTCTGCAGCAATTTCCCCAATTTGGTGTGATCCTCTTTTGTCCTCCAACCTTACTTCTAATCTTTTTCTCTTCTTCACTTCTTTATTTTGTCTTTAATCCATTTCAAATTTGAACTCTTGAGGGCAAAATTGACACATTGTAGACTTACATGTTGCATACAATTACCTGGTTCGTTTTGCATTTTGCTATATAACCACAAATCTAGTTCACACGGTTAAAAGTTACAGATTAAGGGTTAGCTCAGATTGTTGTTTTCTAAGCTGTGTTTGATGCTATTGGTACCCCAATAGCTAAAAGTGACATAATTGCTCCAAACAATTTTTGGCCCTGGTGTTCCATGTCTGAGATTAAGGGTCACAGAAAACACATATACCTAAAATGTACCAATAAAACCTGACTGGAAAAAAAATTCCGTGTCCTTCCTGTCACAAACATACAGAGGCTTCCCTATTATGGGCAACTCTGGCAAACGCTAGCACATTTTGTGCTACTGATGAATCTAGACTTACTTACTATTATCTTCTAGAATCAGTACATTAAAGAGCTATTGATTGGTGTATATTTTATGGCTTTAGAAAACTGTAAAATGGTATATATCCAAAACCGTATTATGTAGAATATTTTACATGCTTCCAAACTCCTTTGTGTTCTGTTTACCTCTCCTTAGCCCCTGATCCTTGAAAACTGCAGATTGTTTTACTGTCTCCACAGTTTTGACTGCATCAGGATGCCATACGGTTGCAGTCATATAAAATACAGACTTTCCATCTTGCCTTTCAATGAATAGCATTCCTTTAAGTATCTTCTATGTCTTATCATGCATTGATAGCTCATTTCTGTTGAGCACTTAATAATATTCCCTTGTTTGATGATATCACAGTGTATTTGTCCATTCCCTTACTGAAGGACATCTTGGTTGCTTCCAAGTTTAGGCAACTGTGAGTGAAGCTGCTACAAACAAACAAATGCAGAGGTCTGTGTGGATCAAAGTTTCCAACACTTTTGAATAAATGCCAAGGAGTGTGTGCTGGCTCATACAGTGAAATTATGTTTAGTTTTGGACAAATGTGCCAAACTGTCCTCCAATGTAGCTGTGTCATTTTACATTTCCATCAGCAATGAATGAGAGTTTTTCCTCACACACTTGCCAGCATTCCAGGTTTATATTTAAGCAAATATTAATAATAATACCTCATTAAAATAAAGAAAAAAGCTAGATCAAATCTAACTTGGACCGGATGCCAGAAAAATAGGAATAAATGAGTCTCAGTAGGCAGTGCAAGATTTATGGCCTGCAGTTACAAGTAATCAAACTGGGGCCACATGTTTGCAGCCTCAGGTCCATTATCCACAGAAAAGTAAGAGAAAATCAAACAAAAACAAAATTCCAATAAACATTAGGAAACAGAAGGAAACAACTTAAAAGAATAAAGGAATACAAATAGGAAAATTTGTTACAGGAAACTCCTAAATCTAACAAAAAATAAAAAGCTGTGCTCATTGGTAACTTGTGTCACTGCAAAGTGTCTGTTAAAAAATAAAATTACACATTTTTACTAAAACCAGACATGGAATCAGATTTAAGACTATAAGCAGGTTCAAGGATAAAATGGTAAACACTGGAATAAAGGCAAAAGGAAAAATGATATAGGCACAATGAATGCAGCATTGCAGAAACTCCATGTGCTATAGCTACAAGAATTGTAAACTTCACATGGAAATCAAACAAGGACCAAAGAATAGACTAGGTAATACTGAAAGAAAATAGAGAGATTTTCATCTCCTGCATCTAGAAAGCTAGAGAAAGATGCCACTGAGGAAACTCACAGGTACAGAACACAAGAAGCAGGGATCCAAACCGGTCATGGTAGGCATCTCAACAGTGGTGGTGGTGGTGGTAGTGGGATTGGGGGACAGAAATAATTGTGTGCTTGTGAGGCAAGGTGCTTTGTGCATTTTCCAGAAAAGAAAATAATGTGTGACAATGCAATCCACTGGTTCACCATATTGTGGGGAAAATTCTTGAAAATAATACTTTTCTGCCTTACTTTAGAGTATGTCTATTTAATCTTGATATCATGATGTCAAGTTGACCTGTACAGGATAAAAATGAGACTGCAAAGAGAGAGCTGGTAGTGGTAGCAGTAAAGTGATGGTATAAAGCAATAATGTTTGCATTATTTTCATTAGACTGAGGGGGAGATGCATATGCTTATATAGCATAATGAGATAAAAAGAGAATCTGGATCCTAAAAAGTATTTTCACACACACACACACACACACACACACACACACACACAGGTGTGAAAAAGAAAAGACATCATTAAGTAAATAAATTTGATTGATTACTATTTCAGCAATCTTGTGATATGCATCCTTACCCCACTCTAGAGCTAAAATATATTCCAAATGGTAAATATGAAAAAATAAAAATTCTAGAAAACATGTAAGCAATTAACTATGAGACCTCAAAAGGCAAGAAAAAGTTTAAAATGATAAAATGGATTAATACAATATGAAATGTTAACATGTTGGTCCACTAAAAATGAACAAAAAACCTGTGCATCTAAGTAAAGAATAACTGAGAAAGGCAAAACATACCTGAAGTAAATAAACCACATAAAATGATAATATGACTCATAAAGATTGTATCAAAGTGACAAGAAAAACACTAAAAGTTGTTAGAAAAGTTTACAAGGGTCAGAGAAAAGTGACAGAAAAGATATGTAAATGTACTAATATAACTGTGTTACAGTTTGGAAAGTTATTATTTACTGCTGGTTGAATGCAGGCTGCTAAAACATTCTGAAAAACAAGTTTGCATGTTCTCATAATAATAAATATTCACATACCTTAGGATCTAGCAGTTCCATTTCATCAAATTGAGCTTTACTAATGTTCAGAGGGAGATATATAAATGTTGATAATTCTACCATTTACTTTTGGCAGAGATTCTAAAGACAAGAAGAAGTATATACCTACAGCAATTAAGTTATCTTCAAATAGGTAAATGATCATAAAGATTTTTAGAAGTACCTTTCATTTCCATGCTGTGTTGTACATTTTAAAAATATATATATATTTATTTGATTTTGATATTAGTTGTATTTTATCCCATTTTGTTAGAAAGACCAACTATTGATCTATTTCTATGTTAAAATAAGTAAAATGTAGCTCTCTATATAGGTCTAAAAATACATAAATATTATATGTACATAATTAAATATTATATATTTAATATATATTTGAATAAATTTTTGTATTAGCAAGACTGAGGCATACAAATAGGACCCATGCAGGGCAAACTGCTGAAGCAAAAAGTGAAATTCACAGACACATTGTGGAGTTTTCTAGGACTGCAGTGATAAACTCTCACTAACTGTGCTGCTTAAATGCAAGGTACAGATTCTCTCCCCGGCCCCGAAGCAGAAGCCTAAAGTTGGACCTTGGCTAGACTGAAGCCTTTTTCAGGTATCTTGGGTAAACCTATTTCCTGGTTCCGATTCTAATGTAGCGGGGTTGCCAGCAATCCTTGGGGTTTCTTGGCTTGTGGACTCCTCACACCAATCTCTGCTTCATTTTGATGAGGTTTTGTCCTTGTACCGCATGTCTGTCTGTTCTCTCCTCTTTTTGTTGGAGCACCTGACATACTGGGTGAGAAGTCTCTCTACTTTAGTATTACCTCATCCTTATTATTACTTTTGCAATGACAAGTTCCACATAAAACTACATAGAATTTCACATGTCTTTTTATGAAACAGCGTTCAGTTCATGAATGGCTTCTTTCTGTTCCTGCTAAAACCTTCCAATTCTCCTCTCCTCCTCTTCTTCATCCTCCTTTTCCTCGTCCCTCCACATTCTCTCTGTCTCTGTTTCTCTGTCTGTCTCTGACTCTCTCTCTCTGTTTCTCTCTCTATGTCTCTCTTTCTCTCTGTCTCTTTCTGTTTCTCTCTCTCTGTCCCTCTCTTTCTCATTATTTGATAGACATTTCTTTGACTCCTTGGAATGAATGTGCAATCGGAAAACAGGTTTTCATATAACTTGAGTTACACGCGGATCACACAAATGTGAAGTTGTTTTTTTGTGTTTTGTTTTTGTTTTTGTTTTAGTAAAAATGGCTTCTGTGACATCTTCTTGCTGTAGCTACCAAAACAAAGTTCCACAGACTCTGTGCCTCAACAGAGTTTCATTGCTTCAGTTTTATAAGCCAGGCATCCAAAATCAAGGTGTCTGCAGGGTTGATTTTTCCAGAGTCTTCGTGCTGTGTTTTTAGATGGATTGTCATCTTCTGCTTGTTCATACAGTCATCCCTCTGTTTGTCTCTGTCTAATCTCTCTTCTTTCAAGGACACTCATTATATCAGACAAGGACAGATCATAGTGAGCTCATTTTACTTTAATTCACTCTTTACAGACACTGTCTTCAAACACAGTTACATTCTGTGGTACTGAGGATAAGCACATTAACCTGTAAACTTGAGATGGGGGCTCAGCTCCCCCTATAAGGTTGCTGTGAAAGGCTATAAGTGGATTGTCCATAATATTTTGAAAGAAAATATTCCTCAGTACATCAGTAAACATGAAACCATCCACTATTATCTTTAGCTAAACAGTAAAATATCCATAAAGAAATGTTTTTACACAAGTGTCATTGTGTCTAAAGCTACATTCTATCCATAACCAAGCTGAACTTGTTCAAAATGCTAAAAGAAAATGTCAAAATCAATCTGCGATAAGCTAAATGGCAGGAATGAATGTCAAATAAATGAAGGTATAAGGTCATCTAAAGCAGCTGGATTAGCCCATTCTTGTTTCATGCCTGAAGTACTCCAAATTCTTTCTTAGTCAAGCAGCTCATGTGTCTAGTTTTATACAAAACAAATAGCTCAGTGAGGTGTTTGCACGTCTGAACAGGAAGGCCAGCATATATACAGGGGCAACTAACCCATGACACTCAGCTTAGAAGTCCTTAAAATACTACACCATAAGTATTCGTTCTATCATGATGGCAATTTATGTGTCAGTGAATCACTGTTTATTACTCCATTAGTGGAATTCACTCCTGCAACTAATGGAGGCACCATAAGTAAATCAAAAGAAAATGAGACATTGATCATATGAACTGACTTTACTAAACTTGGATAGAGTCACAGAAAAAAAAATAACCAATAAAGTAATAAAACAACTAGTCAAATGTAAATTCTTATCTGAAGAATCACCTATCAGCAAGACTGGTTGCTAGGTCCTCATAAGTCAGGTATTTTTGAATGATCAGTTCTGGTATTCTCAGTTGTAAGACCTCAAGTGTACCTACTTCCCAGAAGGGATTCACGTGGCTCTAAGTTATAAACCAAGGGTCTTGGGGTACTGGTCACTACCCCACCCCTAAATGCTTGCCATGGTTGCACACTGAGAACAAAATTGTCCTTTATTTTAGTTATGATGACTCTTGGAATATTACACCTGAAACAGAGCATGTGTCACAGTTGAGTTTGAAACCAAGTCCTTATTTGAAATGCTGCATACTCAAGTTGAGTGGAAGAAAATGATTTTCCCAAGATCACACAACTTCTCAGTGGCAGATGTAAAATTATGCTGTGTAGGAAAATTAACATCAAAATTCATCCTAAAGAGTTAATCTTTGATTTTCTCCAACAGATCTCAAACAGACTTTGAGTTAGAAAATGATTTCAATAGTCTCCTTTTATGAATGACATTTTACAAATCATATGGTTAATAGAAAAGTCATCCAAGTAAATTCAATGACCCAACTCTCTATTTCCTACCGAGTGAAAAATGAATGTTCTGAGCTGGGAGTGGTTTGTATTTCATGTGCAAAAACCCAGAGTTCAATTTAGGAAAGGATGAGAAAGGTAAAAAACTTATTTTGGCTTTTTTTTATTTTCTTCAAGGACATCCTTCTTAATAATGTGTTCAAGTACCCTCATGACCTTGACTCAACTGACACTTCTTCAGCACTTTTTAACATTCTTTCATATGTGTCTTACTCTAATTTTGCCCAAATGACTTAACATTTACTAAAATGTGAAAAATTACTTTCTACTCCTGAAACTTTGCCTGTGACTCTTCTTTCAATTCTCTTTTGCTTCTACAGGAAAATCACGAGAGTCAGTTAAATGTCCTTTCTGTAACAGGCACTTTACACCTTCTGAATTTATCATTTTCTAATCACACAATCTAGGGAAAATTGAACCTTTTCTTTCCGGTCACCTTCTTGACCTTGAGACAAAATACCTGACTCACACAATTTAAAGAAGAAGAGCTTTATTTTGCGTCAGGGTTCTCTGGTTTCATGGCAAAGGTGTTCAATTTGTGGCAGGCATAAAGTAGAGAGGGAGAAGGAGTGGGAGGCAAGAATATGTCCTTCCAGGTCACACCCTCAGCAACTCACCTCCCGTGAGGCCACAGACATAAATATAGTGACCTCATGAGCCAATCAACTTCCAAGCACATGACACTTTGTGGAAAGCAAGTTAGAACTAAACCATAGCATGAACTGCAAAGTCTAGCTGTTGATAGCTATCTCAGTGGTAGAGATGATGTTGTGTGCATGAATTTGCTACATGTTTGTAGTACATAATGTTCACATTCATCTTAGGGAGTGGGAACATGCACTTCACATATCTTGGTTCTTTTTATTCCTCTTCTCCATCACTTCCATCTACCTTCTTCCATCTCTAGATTTTCTTCCCCGATTTTCATTTTATTTTTACTTATGTCTATGACACGTATGATTATATTCATTATAGTTAATTGGTACATGTATGCGACACATCTAAATTCTTCTACACTCCCTTCCCCTCCCTTCTTCCTCCTCATTCCATCTCTTGGTTTCCTAACCATTTGAAAAATATCTGTATATTTGTTTCTTTTTTCTCTATTTTATTTTGCTCTTTACTTTATTGATATTTTGTATTTCTAATATGAAAGTATGTGGGAGTTATATTTGATTAAAATGTTTTCTTCATCTACTGATATGGCCATGTGATTTTTGTCCTTGTTATTGTTTACAGGATGGATTACACTTATTGTATGGGGCGTGTTGAACCATCCTTGCATCCCTGGAATGAAACTTACTTGGTCATGATGTATGATCCTTCTGGTGATTTGTCGCATTCTCCTTGACAAGATCATATTGAGGAATTTTGCATCTATGTTCATTAAAGAGACCTACCTGTAGTTTCCTTTTTTAGTTGAGTCTTCATCTGTTTTGGGGATCAGAGTGATGCTGGTTTTCAGGAATGAGTTTGGAAGCCCTCCTTCCCTTTCAATTGCATTGAAGACTGTGAGGAGTATTGATGTTATAACCTTGAATTTCTGATTAAAGAAAGAAAGGCTTATTTAGCTCATAGTTTGTGGAGGTTTCAGTCGTAATCAGCTGGTTTCAAAGCAGGATGGCATGGAACAGGGGCAAAACTTCAAGGTGGCAGAAGAGAGCAAAAATGGCAAGAGTAAAAGGAGGAGGGGAGACAGCAAGCCTCTTTTCCTCCCTCACATTGTATGGAGGTTAGCCTCCCCAGGGAGAGTGAAGCATTCACACTGTCTCCATGCCCTCCTCTTACACAGATTGAGGATGTTTGCAAAGTGAGGACCCTGATTCCCTTTTGAGTCATTTAGTTAAACTTCTAAACTTCTCAAGTTTACACAATAGACAGCATCCTAGAGCAGTAAGGGCTTGTCTGCTACACTCCAGGATGTAGAACTGCTGAGTTACTTGCTTAAACTTCTAGACTTCTCATGTTGAAACAA
>RJWM01006859.1:0-81677 GCA_004363535.1 Dasyprocta punctata | reverse complement strand
AACAGTGCTGCTTTAATTTCTTTCATAGCTTCGTGGAGTTGTCTCCCCACTTCTGTTGTCAACCCCTCTGAGAGTTTAATTTTTGGACTCCCGACCATGTCAGCATTAGCGTCCCCGGGATCGGTTCTGCTTGTATCGGAGTCCGGAGAGCGCCCTCTGCCTTTCCGTCTTGGCATTTTCCTGGGCTCGCCAGTGAGGCTGTGTTGGTCCACTGCCTCTCCCAAGCCTGTTTCTGCTCCGCGAATGTCTACTGCGGTGCGTGAGAGGATAGGGCCGCTGTCTGGTTAACCGTACAGGGCCGTCCGCCAAACCTCCTCTATCACCCCCAGGGCACCCACGCCTTTCAGCCACAGCCTTCCAGGAACCGTGCCTAATTAGGTGCAGTTCCGGTCTCAAAATGGCTGTCCCTCGCTCTCCCTCGGGGGTGGGGGGCTGGGGGTCGCCGGGTTCACTCACTCGCCCGCTCGTGACCACCTCGCTCCACGGTCGACCATCGGCTCTATTGTCGCGCCACACCGCCGCAATTCTCCCGGCAACTCCACGCCTATCAAGAGCACCTGGATCATACCTTCTCGGCTCGGCTCGGGTCGCAGCACTGATTGGGTT
Source organism: Dasyprocta punctata (assembly GCA_004363535.1). Classification (NCBI taxonomy): domain Eukaryota; kingdom Metazoa; phylum Chordata; class Mammalia; order Rodentia; family Dasyproctidae; genus Dasyprocta; species Dasyprocta punctata. The sequence continues at coordinate 81,071 of RJWM01006859.1, read as the reverse complement.
CCGCTCCGGACAGAGGTGCTTCTGGTCTCCGCCTTTGTTTATTTCATTCTTTTACTCTTTCTGTGGGCTGCAGTTCTCATTTTAGATTCTTCTTGGGTCTAGAGGACCCATCTCCCTCTTTTTTCCTTCTCTCTGTTATTATATTAGTTTATATTCCAGCATTTTGATGGTATATTCAGGGAGCCTCCCTGTCACGGTGTCATCTGGGTGGCCATCTTGGAGGAAGTCTATGAAATACTCTTAAACATATTTATATAATGCTTCCTTGAACCAAGCCAAGTAAATGGAAATTTTGGTAGAAAGCAGAGGGACCAGAAAGTCTTAGCTGACCTTAAGGCTTAAGGGGAAAGGGTTCTACCTTTAGGTTCTGCACTGGGCCGGGCAATCCATGCAGCCCCATTGACCTTACTTACATCTTCTCCAGCTCCACGGTTGGGTGGTGGTTCATTTTCTGACGCATCCTAGTTACTTCTTCATCCTGAATCATCAGGAAAAGGTTTATAGAAGCCAGATATTTCAGAAAGATTTTTAGGACCTTGAGTCGAAGTAAACTTTGGAGGGTATTGGGGAAGTAAATTGAGGGTACAATAGAGGAGGACAGCATTTGAGGGGTGGAGAACTGCATAACTATAAATAGTGAAAAGATTTCACCAGACCCCATCCTTAATCCCTGAAGCTTCCATAGTCATGAAAAGTCTGCTAAACATTGCGAGTGGCCTTTTCTCTCAGTGCTGCAGCTGTGCTATTTTTGACTACTCTCTATTTCAGTCTGGCAAGAAACTTTTTGAATTTTGGAGTGAGGATTGTCTCTATTGCCTTCTGAGGATCCTGTTCTCTTTTCAACAGGGGAAAGTGTAAACAGCAACGAAGCCAGCAGTGGTAGAGACTTACATTAGTCCAGAAGTTCATTTTAAGTAGAAATGATCTAGAAGTAAGCTAGCCGTGCAGCTCCTCCTTTGGGCCTCAACTGTCCTCTTCATAAATCAGGCAGCCCTGTTAGGATTAAAGCTTGCTATTTCTAACTGAGCCTGCTGACTGGAGTGTGCTGGTGGAAACATACAATGCCCTGTTAATCTTTAGCCATGGTCCCCTGTCTCTGCATGCTCCACCTCTAGCAGCTCCATCAAGATTTGAAATGTTGTGCACCTTTTCCCTGTTCACTTATTTCTGTGAAATTAGGTGGAACAATTTGTCACATGTAAAGTAGGGCTGGCTTGAGACCAGGTTCCTCAGCCAAAGTTCCCTTGTGGAGAAGCCCATACTCTTTGTTTTAGGTTCACAATCAAGTCAGATCATAAGCAGGCAGAGAAACAACTGCAAGAGTACCTAAGAGATTGTGAGCTTTCCAGCCTGCCCCATGCTTGTTGGCGTATTAGCTTGTTGCTTTTCTCTGATTTGTAGTCACATGTTGTTCATTTTTTGGTTATATCTCCTTGGTTGTGTGGCTTTATCTCCTTGGTTGTGTGGCTTTAGGCTTGTTGCTAAAACCCACTTTGGCGAATTTAGCCAACAGTGATAGTCCCTGATACCTAACTTGAAATTGTTGTGATGAGGGAATTCCATGATGCATATGGAATTTTTACTATAGTTACAAAGAAATAGAAGGTAGTAGTTAAGAACCTAGACTTTGGGACTACATTTACTAGGCCACAGACAAGCAATTTCTTGTCTGTAGAAGATTTTCACTTACCATTGGTGACCTGAGTTTTGGTTTCTTCATTGGTGCCATGGAAATCTTCCTGGGGGCTACCCCCCTCACCCCCATTTTATCTTATTAGTATTGTATACGTTTGCAGTCCATAGAAAATATTTTGGAGAAATTGTACTTGTACTTATCACATCTTGGTCCTTTTTACTTCCCCTTTCTCTCCCCAACTCATCTCCCTCATCCCGAATTCCACTTCCCTTCTTTCAGAGTCTCAATTACATTAATTTCCACTTGATCTTTATAGTTTTTTTTCTTCTGTTAGTTTCAGATTTGAATTGATCTTGAGATGCATCTTTAGGGTTATTTGGTCTTGCTCTATCATTTTTATGTGTGCATTTACAAACTTTGATTTTAGAAGTGCTCTCATTGTGTTTTCTGTGAGGGTCTGAAGATGAGTTAATCTAGTAAGTCCCTGACTTACAAAAAAGTTCCATTCCAGGAAAACATTTGTAAGTCGGATTCATTCACATCTGGCAAAATGAGTCTTATACAGTATACCTGTCAAAGTTTGCAACTTGAATGACCATATGTCAGGGATTTACAGAACACAGCTCTTAGAGCTGTGCCTGACACATAGTCATTAATAAGTTATCTCCTGCTCTTATTATTATGATTGTCTTCTGTATTTTAGCATAAACATAAGGATAATTCTTGAACAGGCTGCCATATTGACAGTAGGCCCCTGACCTTAGTTTAGTTGTTCTGATAAACCTGAAGACCTCTTCTAGTGATAACTATACTGAGGGGTACTACAACAATTTATTTATTAGTTGAGATTGACTGATGGAGGTTTTTTAGTGCCATGATGGCATATGGATCACAGCAGGGTTGGGAGAGATAAAAACGTGAAGCAGAAACAATCTGTTGAGGGGATAGTCAGATAAGAGACTGTTAAAGTAATTAATTGCCTATTTCAACACACAAACAAGGGCTCCTTAAGTGAAGAAAGGATTTGCCACATGATACGGATCTGCTTTCTCTCTGCCAGATGCTTCAGTTATGAAGCTATTGAAACAGGCACTCTCTGTCCCACAGCCCAGTAATTGCCAAGCTTCATCCCTAACTGACTTTGTCACTGAAGAAAGCAAATGGGATCATTCTAGGTTGTCTGTCTGTCTTTCTTTCTTTCTTTCTTTCTTTCTTTCTTTCTTTCTTTCTTTTTTTCTTTCTTTCTTTCTTTTTCTTATTCATTTCTTTAAAAAATGGCACACAACCAGATTACTCTGTTCAGGCAAATGCTAGCTGTATAGTTGTCTGAATACAGCTGTCGCCTCAGTGGCCTTATCTTTAAACAGTAATAAGATGTTCTGTGTAAGATGTACCTCTTAAAAAATTAGAGAACAAGATAACCCAGTTTTATCCCCCTGACTTTGCATCTCAAATACAATTTCTTTCCAGCCCATCACCCGGCAGGAAGCCTAAACACTGTGCTTTGGCTTTCTTAATGCTCTGTGGGCTCACATTGCAAAGTCTGACTTTTGGATCCTCTTCCCAGATTTGGAAATACATGTCCATGTAAGGAGACCAGATTGCACAGCCTCTGGGGGCAGGCCAGGAGAGCTATGTTTTGGTTTGTGGGCTTTTCCCTTCCATTAAGTGATATTAACTATGGAATTACAAATTTAGAGTGTTTGCGTCGGAAAGGAGTTTGCAGAGAAATTTCTTGTCTGTAGAGGATTTTCAGAATGTCTGTACAGAAGTGTGTGTGTATTTGTTTTCCTGGAAGACCATCCAGAGGCTTCATCTGAGTCCAGGGAAGCTGGAATCTCAAATGGATGAGTCTCTGAGTCCAGCTCCTTTGTTATTTCACAGATGAGGCATTGAAATAATTGGCCCCACATGTCACAAGCCCCTCAAAACTCCACACAAGGGAACAAGTGGTCTCCAGCTTTTGTTTGTGCCAGTTGCCCTTTGGCCAGGGTAGAGCACCAGAACAACCAAGGGGGGACAATATTGGCCCCCCCAATCCTTTCCTCACTCACTCAGACCTTCAGGAGCATTGTGGTTGGTAGTGTTGGGGCACATTTGACCTGGATTTGCCTCCTGGCCTGTTTTCACTGTTCCTTGTCTGTGCATTCTTATTTCTAGGCTTGATGAGACACAGATAGGAGATAGGACACATTTCCTCTTTGAGTTTCTTCCTTACTGGGGGTGTGAAAAGTTAGTTTTTTTGTGACCTCACATGACTTTTCCCTCTCTAAAAATGCACATCTATGTTCTTTATCTTTTATCTAACATTAGAATATTATTGTGGCTAACTCAACAATATTTTTTGATGTTTTTTATGTGTATGTGATTTCAAACTACAAATTTAAATGCTCTAAGATGATTTAATTTCTTTTTGTTGTTATAGGTACCTCAATAACAATGAGTTGACTGCAATACCATCCCTGGGTGCTGCTTCAGTGCGTGTCGTCTCTCTGTCTTTGTAAGTGGTGCCACCTGGGGGCCCTGGACTGTGTGGTGGGGCTGTGTTGTAATCTTGCCAACAGTTGGTGGCAGGAGAACTTGTGTTCATGCATTCACTGGTAAAGAATAGCCTTTCATCATGAAGCCTAAAGATCATGCCAAATGCCTTATTTGCTGTGTTGGGATGTATAGAATTAAAAGCTGGAAGTTCTGTCTCAACTGTAATTTGTGGAAAAATAAGTCTTTTAACTGCCTAGAGGGGCATAGAACTAGATTACTTGTTGGCAGTTAAGTGGTAATTTGGGTAAATAAACTGGAATTACATGAAAATGTGTGAATTATTAACGGCGGACTCGTCTTTGTGCCATCAAATTTGGTAATATGACTCAGTTTCCTTTTATGGCTATAAAAAAATAAATCCTCAGACCTCTTAAATCAACATAAAAGTGATGAATTAATTGTTGTGATCAAGCATTAGATGAAACAAAACCAGTGTATTACTATAGAAAAAGTTTATACAGAGTCTTAACCAAAAAAGAAGGAAAGCCATAGGATATTATCATTGACTTTGTCAAGAACTTTTCTTAACCTGAGTATGGTAGCAAGTGCCCATAATTATAGCACTCTTGGAAGAGGAGGCAGACGGATCATAAGTTCAGCCTAGCCTGGGTATCTTAGTGAGATCCTGTCTCAAAATGAGAAGAATTGAGGATATAGCTCATTGTGAAGTCCCTGGGTTCAATTCCAAGGTGCCCCCCCAACCTTTTCCTAGAAATTAGGCACCTGCCCTTGCCCCATTTCTGCAACCATGAGGTAGAGGTGTCAGCTTCAAGCTCAGTCAGACATCTTTCTGGATGTCCCAGCCCTGCGTCCGGCAGTGCTCACCATGAGATTTCATTGGCAGCTTCACAGCCCAGCACCTCCCTCTTCACACTGAATTTCCTGTCTCTGCGTCAGCCCTGCGTATTTTTGCTTTATTTTTATTCTGCTGGTTTAATAATTGTTCACCTGTATCCATCCTTTTCTCAACACCAGGACTCAGCAATCTGAATGGAGGAATTTGGCAGGAAGGTCCTGTCAGTAAGACTGCTAGCGTGGCTTGTAGATCGCAGGTTTTGGCTGGCTCTTGTCCCTGTGTTCACCGGGTACTGTGGCCTGGTAAATCATGCTTTCACATTTAACCCTTTTCAAGGCCTGGTGAGGCTATCGAAGAGTCTAGGAATTAAGAGTTGGGTTTCATTGTTTCCTGGACAGATGATTTAATCTTATTTACAAAATGCGTTTTGACCCATTTTATATATGGGGAGAGTGAGGGCAGGGCTCCAGAGGGAGGGAGTGTAGCTGGAGCTCTTGGCATCATGTGGTGGTGGCTGTGGCTTCTGCCTGGTGGTTAGTTGTTGCCTAACTCCTTGGCCTTGGTGAGATCTCACCTTTAGGGCCACAGGGTTTGTGAGTCAGACCTTATTACTGAGAAGCACTGGCATGAAAGCTGTGGCTCTTGATGGAGAGGCAAAGGTCTGACTTTTTTTTTTTTTTTTTTGGATCTGCTTGGCCTGTGTGTACAGCATCTGGAAAGTGTTTAATTGCTGGCTAAATTAAATGAGCTAGCCTTATGTGAGGCTAATTAGGGATGTGCTAATCCTTTGTGTGTTCATAAAGCAGAGCACTTGAAGGTGTTTGTGACTCCTGGCTGCTGAAACCCTAGATCATGGACCAGCAATGTGGTGTCAGCTCCAAGCTGGTGAAAAATGCAGAATCTCAGGCCACATTTAACAAGGTCCCTGGCATCACTCAACCCTTTACAGTATGAGAAGGGCTGGTTTCCTTCCTTAGTCTTCGTTTGGTGAGAAAGCCAAAACCATAGAACATGCTTTGTATTGCCAAAGCAGAAGGTACGGCACCCTGAGGGTCTTTCTGTGTTGCAAAACAGTGAGGTGGAGTGAGACTAGTTACAAATGCCCTCCACGGCTTCTCTACCCTCTCTGCTTTGTTTGGTGCAGCAGTGTGCTAGGTGACTGAACACCATGTGCGAGAGGCAGAGGGCCCTGTGTTTGCCCCCTGGACCCATGGCACTTTGAATTGTCCCTTGCTTTGCTGACTAAAAATATATTGCTGCTCCTTGTCCCTAGTGCCACGAGCAAATGGGGCTGTTTGGCCTTGTTCCTGCTATTCCATTAGACAGCGTTGAACTATGTAAAGCTGAAGAAGAAGAAGAAAAAGAAAAAAAGAATCCCTCCCTGTTTTGATTCATTTGGAAAATGCAGGGTAGCATTGGCAGTCACCTCTTCGGCCTGGTGTTGATCTCCATCTGACTTGCTCAGTGATTTCCCTGAAACTACAGAACTAAAGGGTCTTTATTGTTATTTTCTCTGAGATGCCTGTGTTCCCTATTCTTAGACTACATGCTTGAATTTAGTGCCTGCAAAAAGTTAGCTTAGCAATGTGGTGTTTGACAGCAGGATTATAGATAATTTTGCCGTCCCCTTGCATGCCTTTCTGTATTTTCCATGTGGGCTATGCAAAGAACAAGGGAGAAAATAACAGAGTAGGCAGCAGATGGGTATCACTTTACATCATAAAGGACCACCTTTCTCATCCTGCCTGAAGAAAGGTAGAGGCCTCAGCATCTCCGTCCACCATCCACATGGCAGTTGCACTTCAAGTTTTGAAAAGCATGTTTTTCCTTATGTGTCTGTTGCTTTTCAGAATTTAAGAAGTAAAAGGTACCACATGTACTGCAAACATTTCACAGGTGCCTACAGTGCCCTTGCAGTTGTGGCCCAATGGCTGTCTCAAGGTGATGTGAAAACCCTAACACATTGCTTGAAAATGTGGTTAAGTAGACTCTGCAGTTCTCCCCAAGTTCTTTGGGGGTTTTTTTGTTTTGTTTTGTTTTGAGATAGGGTCTCCCTGTATAGTTCAGGCTGGCTTGAACTCTCTATGTAGCCCAGGCTGGCCTTGAACTCGTAGCAGTCCTCTTGTGTCACCCTCCTAAGTGCTGGCATTACAGGCATACGCAAGCATGCCTGGCCACCTCTCCAAATCTTGTTTCCCTTTTTGAGCATGTAAGAAGATCAGAAAAATAACCAAAATGTATAGAGGAAATAGAGCAGATACCTGTTGTGGCCATATAAGTAAGAGGAGGTAGGACACCTTTCTTGGGGCATGTTTACAGACAGATGCATCAGGGAAAAGTGAGGACCCAGGTATATATATATATCCTCAGTCTGGTGCATATGTGATTTGGGACAAGTTGCTTGTTTTGCTTTGTCTTGTTTTTGTTGAATGAATTGAAACAGATGGTAAAATAACCTCACAGCTTTCATAGCCTTTCTGTGACCTAGAAATTGAGAGTAGAGGCAATAATGTCACAAAAGCCATAGTTACACCTGTGTTCTGGTAACCACTGTCAGTGGTTTGTATTTTTTAACAGAAGCAGCAGTTTGTGATTTTCAGTTCAGACACTTGTAATTCTGGACTTGGGCTCCAGAAGTGAGCTTTTCCTCTCTTGAGCTGGAGTGCCCTGAGTTCCCAGGCACCAGTTCTCCCTTTGCTGAATGTCACACTGGGGAAGGCCACATGAGAAGAGGTTTTGTTTTGCTCCTGGCTTTAATATCAGGGCTTCAAAAGAGACTTCCAGAGTTTTGGGAACTGGAGTCATGGTGCGTAATTTCCATTGGTTAATACTTTCTGATTAAAGGGATCTAATTCACTTAAAGTATTTGTCAAGACAGATTTATTTGCATCGTGTTCTGAGGATAATTCTGAAGCCATTTGTGCTTAAGAAGAGAAAGCATAAAACTCAAGGAATGCTTTTAATAGGATTGGGTTGGAGTGAGGGAACTAATTTCATAAATAGTTCTCAGAAAAGGAAGCAGCTTTTTGTTAAATAGTAGCAGAATCTGCCAGTAGATTTGTACATTGGAGATTGTAAAAAAATTGAAGTCCAGGAAACTCAAGTTATGATTCCCACAGCAACAGTAATTTTGTCTGATGCATAAATGACATTTCTGTTGAAGAAAAATTTCTGCTTTTCTTATAGTGTTACTGCATTTGTATCAGTGAGAAGACTGGTTGCAATGGAAATGGGTTAATTTTTCCTAGGCGTGAAGCTTGCTAGAAAATCGGCTTTGGCTCTGTCTCCATACAGAGATCATAGCTTAGTTCACGTGTGGCCCTTGCTCTGTCACCACACTTCTCTTCCAGGTGGTAGTCCATTTTAGACCTTCTTGTTTTACCATGGCATGTCCTTTGGTCTCCCCAAATTGTGTCTTTATTAGGTGGAAAATCTGAACAAAAACTAGTTGCACACAATTGTTTATGACTTTGTAATATTGCTATTACAGTTCCTTAGCCTTATGTTGTGTTTGAAAACAAAATGAAATATTTCTAATCTTGAAAAAAAATCTTTGGAGAATATTTTTTTTTAATTTAGGTCAAATTAACGTAACAAATTTACATTTTAAAGCATATAGTTCAGCTCCTTTTAGTTCATTCTTAGTGTTATAAATCATCACTGCTATCTAATTCCAGATCATTTTTATCACCCAAAATTAAACTCTATCTCCTTATGCAGTTACTTCTCATTTCCTTGCTTGCAACTGCTTATTTGAAAATGTTTTCTTCTTCCCCTCCTCACTCACTCTGTCTCTTTCTTCCTTTGAAAGTCTTTTTCTCTTATGTTAACAAGTGTGTTTAGCATATTAGTAGTTTAAATAAAAATCTCTGGTAAGATTTTAACTACCCATTCTATTTTGCTGTGACCTCTTGGCTAAATAAAAAAGGATGGAATATTCCTTTATTGTAACTTCTGGAGAATAAAACCTGGAAGGAAAGCAATGTGGTGTCCTGTCTGTGACCCTACTCAGAGCAAGGGAACCATGGAGTTGGAGAGATCTGAGGTAGCACAGTCTGAGCCCCTCTTCTTGGATGAATCTGCTGGTGAAGTAAAATCAATAGGAATACTTATCTCAATATCTAGCAAACCTTTAGAAAAAAGAGGGAGGAAATCAATCTTCTTTACAGACTTGTTAGTGCAAAGATCAATTCACATGAAAATGTAATTAAAGAGCAAGTGTTAGAGGGGAGGAAGCCACGATCTGCCATGCAGGGTTGGGCAGAATAATAGAGTCCCTTAGAGTCCTGGCCTAGAGGCAAAGGAGAAAGAGACTTAGAATTCAGCTTCAGAAAATTAGGCTTGGCTTCAAGACTTGAACTAAGACCATCAGTAATTAGACTTGAAGCACAAGTGAAGTTATACTGAGTGGTAAATTGTTCTGGCATTCCTAAAATGTGTGTGCACGTGTGTGAGTTGTAGTATTTATTCTGTCTGAGACCTGTTGCCTTTCTCTTCCTTCAGCTGCCCTTAAAACTTCCTGCATGTTGTGTCCCCTGAGGTGGCCAGCATTTACAGATGAATAAAGAACTCAGTGAAAATTTTCTTTTGTACATGATGTTTATCCCTGGAAATACGCAGTTGTGGTTGTCTTGAAAAGCAGAGTGTAATCTCAGATGATGGTGTTCTTTGTGTATGTGTGCATAGTAGAACCTGTAGGCTTTGTAAGTGAGTGCACAAATGAGATGAAAGTAGCCGTTCTTCCCAAGGTAAAGCTGTTCTTCTTCCCTCCTTCCTGGGGAGGAATTGCCTACTGGATTATCTACCAAATGTCAGGTTAAGAGGACTAGTCAAGGGTATTAGAAAATACAGAGATACTTGTTTGTGTACCACTTTGGAGAAGCTTCCTCTGCACGGGACCCTGAAGTGTCCTTACTGTTATAGGAAGGCTAGTCTCTTTGGTGTCAGTGTAAAACTGAACCTTATTGGTCACTGGCATTGTATTTGTTCTGGCAGTAAAACACACTCTTTTCAAAGTGTGGAGTTAGTAGTGACTCTAGCCACTTTATGAAGATACTGTAGGCGAAGCTGGTTTTCTGAAAGCCCAGTCCAAGTTTAAATGAATGTCTTTGTTCCTTGAGCAGCTAAAAAAGGGACTGTTGGTTCTCACACAGTACAGGGAGAACAGGGCCATAGTTAGTACAACAAAAGAAAATATCTAAAATGGGAGTGCCTAGTGGCTGCACTGTCCTTCTGAGTCTTCAAGGAAGTACTCTCTTTCTACCCTCTCTGCCCAGATATTGTTGGTATGATTCTTCTGGATAAAAACTTTCTCATTCCTTAGAGAGGTCCTGACTTCCCCCTCTGTCTTAGTTTCTTTTGACTCGTTGCTGAGACAAAATACCTGACACCCAAAATTAGGAAAGGAAAGATTTATTTCTTACAGTTTCTCAGGAGTTTCAGTCCATACTTAGTTGGCTCCAATGCAACATGGCGTGGCAGGGCTGCCATTCATGGTGGCTGCCAAACAGCAAGGCAAACCAGCAAGAAAGAGAGAGAGAGAGCCTTCCTCCCGCCCTTATACTGCATGTCAGCTCCGCCGGGTACAGCACTCACACCACCAATCCTAGAGCTAGACAACAAACCAATCAGGAATGCCAGACTCAGCCCCATCCAAATCACATGAAGCTTTGGGGAGACACAGGATCAAACCAATACACCCTCAAGGTAGCACCGAGGGTCTCAGACTGGAGCATCCGTCACTGTTGCCTGATGAGACAGATGGCTGGCCCAGTCTCTGTTCTGACTGTGACTGGAGTGTGTGCTTTGTTCCTGCATTCTCAAGTGGTGCTGCTGCTCCTGGAGGACCACAGCCTGGGCTTCTGTGGGTTGAGAAGGAGCCTGAGTGTTCTTCCTAATCTGCTTGGGCTTTGGGAGACAGTAAATTGTTTAGATACCATCACCAGTGTGGTGACCGGTGTATATCTGTGATCAGAGGGCTCCAAAGCCTTGGTAAAACAGTCACTTCTGGGAAGAGTTCTGGGGCAGGGGCCACTGAGCACAAGTATTATGGCCAGATTAGAGCTGTAGATGAGGGATTGAAGCCCACGGCTGTTATAAGTTTGTTTCTGCTTAGTTTTCTGTTTATTGGTGACAACTGTAGGGTCCCTGAAGACCTTTACCAGTTCTAACAGAGATGGAGTCCCATGAGCACTCTAGCCTGGCAGGAGACCTATCCATTATCTCAACTGTGTGGGCACTGGCAACTCCACTTACAGCCTGCATTTGAGGGTAGGAGTCAGTTTAACACTTCTTACATTCCTGATGATTATCAACTACCACTCTCTGATAAGGCTTTATTGCTGCCTAATTCTTCAGTGGGGCACTTCTTTATTCTAGGTGAAAGTTAAAAAGAGTGTCATTCTTTTTATTCTTTTTCCATTAAATCAGTACACACACACACACACACACGGTGTCTGTGAGTGGGCGGCCAGTTCTCCTTTGCCTTAATGAGGTAATCAAAATCAGTATGTAGACCTGCAGTGTGTATGACCTCTTCCCATTTTTCCTTCTGCCATTGGGAGGCTATAGTCTTGGTTGTCAGTAAGCAAAAGAAGTATACAGAAAGCAAAGAAGACCCTAGCTTCCACCTGTGAGGCTGCTGTGCCTGCTGCAAGGTTGCCAGCCCATCACCTTATGGAGCCCAGTAAGAACACACAGTCCAGGTTTCATAGCCTGGAGTTTGTGTTCTCAAGGAACTCTGTGGCTACAGAGAAAGATGGGTAAGTAGGCAGCTGTCACACAGGGTCTGAGTACTGTCTAGTACTGTGTCTCTAGTGGGGTATATGGCCAGGAAGCTTCTTAAATAATATAGCCTTGCAGCTGAGGCTTCTTGTTCTGCAACTTCCTCTGTCTCCCTCCGTCCTCAATTGGGCGTAATTTATAGGCGCAAGTTGGAACACCCTAGATGTTCAGCCAACACATTGAGAACTTGGAGTATTCAGAGGAATACTAAAAGGACAGACTTTGTTCCATTTGGGGGCCAATTTGCCCTCCCTGCTTTTCCTTTGTCAACAGGCAGGCTGCTGTGAAAGCCAGCAAGCTTCTGTTAGAAGGCAGAGCAGGAACCATGGTTCTTAGAACTGCAGCCTCATCTGAATCTAGATACCACCAGTGAAGCCCGGAATAGAAAATAAAACACTGAGTTTACAAAGAAAGCAGCTTTCTGTCCCGGAAACTTCCCAGGGATTCTATAGCACAGACATCCTTTTGCCCTGTCACAGTACATCTTTCGCTGGGAAAGGAGCCACTGTGGCCTCTTCTGAGCCTGCCAAGTTACACACACAGTCCTGACTTGTCATTTTCCTTCTTTTTCCCTTCCTTCCCACTCCTTTTCTTTGAGAGTGGGGGTGGTTAGCCAGCCAGATGAGAGGTACATCTGCAAGTTATTTGCTGAGAGATGAAGGGAGCCCCAGCTGCAGGGCTGGGGGACCAAGGAGAGGGATAGCCATGGAATTGGAATATGGTCATGGAGGTCACTGCCTGTTTTGGGAACTCAGTAGCTTAAACTCTGTGACTGAGAGTTTCTTTTGTTGGGTGCTTCACCTCCCTTGCCCTCTCTCATTTTTCTTGATGACTGTGCAAGCTTTAAATACAGTCAAAGAATCCCAATGCTAGGGAAGCGGTGGATGGACTTGGAGGGGAAGTGTGTCTCCTTCCAGTGGTGGGTGCTGAAAACCCTCCGGGGCTCTGTGAAACAGAGCCTGGAAATTCGGAGCTGCTTTCTCCTTGCACAATCTCCTGTGTGAAAGTGCCTGACTCCTGCCCATATCAACAGTCTTGTTCCAACTGGGACCATTTCCTCCTCCCCCTCCTCCCCCTCCCTACTTCCTGCAGGTGGCTTCTGTAATCCAGTTACCACTGGGGAAGACTCGAGCATATGCACCTAATCCGAAAATGGCTGGTTTGACTTTGACCTGTGTGGTGACCTTGGAAAGAAGGCAGGGCCTATTGTGTCTGCTCACACCTGGGAGCCATTTTCAACTTTTACAGCCCAAGTGAAAGAAATGTGTTTGCATTTATGCTGGGCCTTTCTTTCAGAAGGCCTGTCATTGTTGGGCAATATATAGGGAATGCTAGATTCATTTTGTGCAGAGGCAAGGGTTTGTAAAGATAGAATAGTTTACTTTGTATACTGAGTCATATGAAGTGGCCATTTTTGTAGTGCAAAAATGATCAAATGTTGCAAATCTCATGTGGTTGAGATGTGAAACCAATGTGATAGTCAGCTGCTGAGGGACATTGACATTGACAGGCATTGCTGTGTGTGCTCTGTGTCACAGAGCTAGAAAGTGGCAAAGGTGGAGCATGATCTCATCTCTCTCTCTGGAGTTTATGCTCATTGTGTGGGGTCTGAGAACCTGGGAGGGTTTTGTCTTGGCCAGCGTTGACATTATCACATTGCTTTAGGTATGGGACACTTCAGGCTCATGGGTTCAAGTGTTAGATGTTGCTCTGGGGTGTGGAGTGAGAAGCTTCTGCCTAGAAAAAGTCAGCAAATATCCTCTGAAAGTGTCCCTGTTTTACAAGTCTCTTTTTGGCCTCCTGATGAGCTTATTTTGGGCAGCCCATAGATCAGACTGACACTGCCCACCTCGCTTCCCCCAATCATACGGAAGTTGGCTATTCCAAGCTAGTTGATTATTCCAAGCTAGTAATGATCAGCCATCTGTTAAGTGTACAGAGGAACGTAATCTTGTTGTCAGGTCTCAGCAGAGCTCAAACTTGTTGTTCGATTGTGCCAGCAGATTTGCAGATAGTGGTGACCTGCCCTCAAAGACATCACTTCAAGGCGGATTCCTGTGCAGTGTCCTCACTTCCTGGATATCTTTCAGACCCAAACAGCTGAGGTATAGGTGCCAGTTTGTGGTTTTCTCTTCTCAGCTCCTCCAGCCGCAAGATGAAAGTGTGCTGTGAAGGCTCCAATGTGCTCTTCAGGGCCCCTCCCATCTGCTCAGCTGTGTCCCGGCATTGTCTGGGGAGCTAAGAAGCATTTGAATGTGGGAGAGGCTGCTGGGAAGTTAGTTTGCAGATACATGGGCTCCTTCCCTACATAGCTGTGGGATAAAGACAGGTAAAGCTAGATCTGTACCTTACTCTGACTGGTGTTCTGTGGGTTTCACAGGGCATGGTGGCCAGAGAGGGTTATGTCTGTGAATCAAGTTTGGAGTCCTGCCTCTATCCTGCCCTCTCAGGCCTCAATATTTTTATAAAATGATGATGGCAGGAAAAGTGGTTGTTAGGGTTAACTAGACAACACCATGGTTGTGAGGATTAACTAGACATTCCACCCTCGGTACAGTGTTTGGGACATAGTGAATGTGCACCAGGTGTGGGGCAGCTCATTAACCCTGACAGCTGTACATTGAGCTCAGGTATAGGCCATGTGGGCCTGCTGTTGGAACTCTGCTCTGAAAGGTTTGGTGTGTTCTTCCTGAAAAGGCCTGGTATCAAGGCCAGGGGTACATGCTCTAAACACGAATCTTACTTGCAGATATTCCTCTAGCTCACACTCGTGAGCCAGATGATGTTCATACAAAAAATTCCTGTGTGTGTGTGTGTGTACCTAAGTGCTTAACTTTGCCGTATATTCATTCTTTTTATAGGAGCTATAGCATACAGCACTAGAATTAATGTTCCCTTCTCTTTTCTCAGTGACTGATCCTCTGCCTAGGGTAGGCAGGCACAGTAAGCAGTGAAAGTGTTTAAGCAGTGACTTTCATCTTGGCTGCTTCATGACCTGAAGAACTTTAAAATCCAGAGCAATTAAGTCAGACTTTGGGTTGCAGGTATGTGAGGGCCAGGAGCAGACTTGAACCTAGATATTGGAGTCATTTATTTTTTAACTTCCAGGTCATTTCAGTGTGTAGCCAAAAGTTTTAATAAACCATAAGCTGGGTAATTGCAGATGAAAGATAGTGTTGCTCGCTCCTCTTCTCTCTCATCTTTCATTTGAAGTACCCTCCTCCACCTTTTATTTTTATTTTTTTCCTTTTTCTGTCCTGGTGGAGGAAATACTAAGGCTGCTCTTCAATTTAGCACTTAGTATTCTGGGGGTTCCTAGTTACCACTTGAAATGACTGGGAACTGACTTTTGTGGTGTTGGGGAAGGGTGTTTGATATGAGTAGACCTGACTATGTCATTTGATGATCACAGGACGGACCTGTGGATTCACCCCGCGTTGTGGGTTATGCCTTCCCAACCTAAAGGTAGCCCACTTACTCTGATTTACATTCCACCCTTAAATCACACAAGGGCCATTATGGTGAAAAAAAGAAAACTTTTGTAATAAGACAACAGGTAAAATATATTTATTTATACTTTTTCCTTTATATTTATTGCAAAGCAAAGCTATTAGATCCCTCCCTCACCAAAAGCTATTTTGCAATATAGCACAACTATAATGTAGAGATTGAATTTTGGATCATTACATAATGGAATTGAGGATTGTGTTTGACACTGGGTGCTTACAGAAGTCACAGACATTGGGAAGTAAGAAAATTTCCCCCTAGATCTTTAGAATGCGATTTTTTCTTCAAATCAAGTATATTTTATATAAGTGGAAAGTAGTGGTTATCTGCATGTAGAGTGGAGTTTATTTTTTGTTTGTTTGTTTTTATTACCTCTCTGCCTTGTTTTTTGGTTCAAGTAAAAATAAGTACTGGTCTGTTGAGAAAGAAAAGTGGGCACTGTGGGCTGGAGGTGCAGTCTCTCCAGGTCCCTTGTCTGTGGCCTTGCTGACCACCATGATAAACCCTTTCACCACCTGCTTCCTTTGTAGGTCAGGCTGGCCTGGCTTCTCTCTGTTGTATTCTCAAAAATGTGTTGACACAAACTGTGACTGGGTGATTCTTTAGCAATTGCATGATTCCAAGTAGGTGTCCATGCCTGTCTTTACAATCCTGTTCCTTAGAAGATACCTGCGGGCCCTGATGGATTCAGTCCATGGTCCAAGGAAATGTCCACAGTGTATAGAACTGATGTCCACAATGCAGAGCAATACCTTTGTGCCAAATCCATCAGTTCAGCTTCCTGAATAAGTCAAGTTTCATCCTGTTCCTATTTCAGTGGCCTCACAAGGCTCAAGGAATTGGCATATTGGTGAGACCCAAAGAGTGCCTCATGGAAGGCATTTCAGGACAGAACATTGGTGTGCTTTTTTCTCACTTAGAGCAGGAGAATGTTAGGGTGTCTTGAGTGATTCTCTCCTGGTAGAAGGCTCCTCACCGTACCATTCATTCATTCATTCATTCATTCATTTATTTATTTATTTATTTATTTATTTTTGTGGCACCAGGGATCAAACTCCCAACCTTGCACCTGCCAAGCAGGTACTTAAGCCACTAAGCCAAACTCCTGGCCTTAGTTTTTTGAGATAGGGTTGCACTATGTAGTTCAGGCCGGCCTTGTGCTCACATTGTAGCCCAAGCCAGCCTGGAACTCACAACGCTCCGCCTACCTGAGCCTCCCGAGTGCTGGGATTAAAGGCGTGCGCCACCACGCCCGGCTACCTCACCGTACTCTTGCCTGGCCCCAGGCTCAGTGTGTATTGAGGTGGCAGGTGGTGGACATCCTGAGCATGAGGAGGAAGCATCCTTTCAGGAGTGTGTGGGTGCTGCCGTCTTGGTAGTACATAGAGAGGATCAAGCATCGGGCTTGGTCTCTTGTCCTGATTCAGCCTGGACTGAACATCTTTCACAAACACAGCTCCTCTTTGGGCTTCTGCTACCTAATTTATAAGGAAAGGGGCTGTTTCTGCAGAAGTGCTTAACAGGTTAAGAATACCTGTGGCTGCTTCCCTGCCCATGGGCCTAGGATCTCTGTTCTTTGAAAAGACTTTGATCTCTAGTGGGGAACTGCTGTTGCTGGTGGCCCACTTCTGGGACCTTGGGGTCTTGCTTAAGGCAGGTCATATGCTTGTGGGCTTTTTAAGGGGCCGACTGAGCCTGTGCTCCATGTTGGGAAGTCTTTTCAGAGCAATGCAAGTGATCCTAGCCAGCCCTCCTGATCTACTGCCAAATAGGACACATGCAGTTTGTCTCTATAGGGGGGCTTTCTAGGCTATGTAGCCCTTAAAGTATCCAGACTTGGCCCTTCTGTTCCTCATAGTTCCCTCCTGAAAGTGGTATCTAATCTCATTCCACCCCACTCCACAACTTCTGCCCAGTGAAAAGCCTGGCTTATTTTTGTCCCATCAGAAGTATTCGATGAAGAAATGAATGAAGGACCCTTTCATGGCCTCCCCTCATCTGTGGATAAAATCCCACTCTTTCACAGCTGACCCTGGCTGCATTTCTGCGTGGTCTCTCATGTCCTGTCTCAAACTTTACAGCAAACTGTACAGAATGAAAAGTCTGCACTGACTGGGTCTCTGGGTCCTATGCCTGTTTGTCTTGTCACTTGGGTGTGGAATGACTGTCCCTCTCCTGACCCCAGTGATGCCATATTTCTGTGTGAAAAAATGCCCATCCCGTCTGTATCTTTCTCTGCCACTCAGTGTACTTTGTGGCCTTTGGGGGTGGGATGAGGGGCAGTGATGCAGTGGCCACAGTCATCTTTTTCTCATAGCAGCTGCCCATGGTATGTATCAAAATGTTGTGAATAAAAGAGTAAACTTGAGGGCTGGGAGTACAGCTCAATGGTAGAGTGCTTGTCTGTCATACACAAGACCCTGGACTCCATCCCTAGCACACATAGTAAAACAATATAGTAAGGAAACAGGCAATCATAAGATTAAGTAATTGTGGGTCTTGGAACAGTATTGATTAATTTTAGGCATTTGTTGTCGTGGTGAAGGGACCAGGACAGTGGAGAATGGTCTATTGAGGGGACCTGGAGAACATAGCTCTTTTCAGCCCAGAGGTGGGACTTGCTTTCCTTGATTTATTGAAAACCTGTGCAGGGTAAAGTGGGAAGAAATAGTAGTCACATCTGCCACGGCGGCCGAAACGGCAGAGGGGAGTGGAGCAGCCTGAGGGTTCCAGCGTCTGCTTATGAATCCTTACTCTGCTGCTTTCTGGCAGCAGCTTCTCAAGCCTCAGTTTGCTTACATAAGAAATGCCCTTACCCTGGCAAGGGTGTGTCTGAGAAAGGCCATCTGGTCTTTGCTCACCTATTCAACTGCCAGCAAGTGGTTAGAGGAAAGGCTTTTCCTGAAGTGCAGATGGAGAATTACTGTCATTCCTTCCAGGTATCCAGCTCATGCTAGAAGACACCACCTTTTCTTCCTCCAACACTAAGGGAATATAGGGGAGACACAGTAGTCTGAATCAAAAATTACATTAGGGAACATTTGGAATTAGACATGTCAGTAAGGTGCCTTGTGGTAGGGGGTGCCCTGCAGTTGAAAAGTTCAGAACGCTTGAAGGTAGGCACCTTTGCTGCAGGCCATGTCAGAACCTTTGATAGCCTAATGCTCATTTTGAGCAGCTGTAGCAGAGCAACTGTTCCTGAGATAATCCCGTCACAGCTCTGTTATGTTTGCTTTCTTTGGCTGACCTGGAGAATGGTAAAATTCACCACACCCTACCCTGTGCAGGGACAGGTACTACTATCGTTCTCTAAATGCTTATCTTTGAATGTTATTTTTACCTTGGTTAGGAACTCCCCAGGGATCTTCTGTGTAGGCCTGTCACATGTGGGTTCTTCTGCAAGCTGGCACCAGGCCCTTGGAACCCTGTATTATGAGTCTCTGACTGCCATGAGACCTCTAATGAGAGACTGAAGTGTGCTGTTTCCCACGTAGAGTGAGTTGCCTGGTTCGTGAAGAAAGGGTATTGAAATTTAATAAGTTTAGCTAATGCAAAATGTAGCAAAAGGAAATATCTTCCTTGGTGTGCTCATTAATACCTTTCCTATGTCGACCTGCCGTGGAAGTCTGCAAGAGGTGGTAAAGAATGTATGCACCCATTCCCAAACTTGATTAGGCCCAGAACTCTTTTCATGGATTACTTCCAGCCTTAGAGGTGATATTTTGAGAGTCTGGTATTTTGTAGTCTGTGTCTGCCACCTCTGGGGTATGGACATCCAGCAACCTCTCTTCCTTGTCAGGTGCCGGGAGAGGACACAGGGCTAGGTGCCAGCCCCTAATGGCTGGCAAGGGCCACACTAGCTGTCCTAAGCTTTATCAGCAGCAATTTTGCCTCTGGAAGTCAAGCCCCTTCCCTCACCACTGAGTGGAAAGTAAACAGTTCATACATATCCCTGGGTTTCTAAAGTCCCACAGAACTTTGTGTGCTCTGTGCTTGGCTCTTAGAACTGAGTAATACCATGTGAATTTGAAGTATAAACTAGAGACCAATTAACATAGCAGGACAACTGATTGCACTCTGAACTCCTGCAGGCCTTTCATATGATTCTACCATGGATACATTGACATTTTTTGTTCTTTTAATTAAATTCTTTATTTTGAAGTAGTTATTGGTTGACATGCAACTGTAAAACAATATAGAGCGATCCCCTGCATATCCTTGATCCAGCTTCCCCAGTGGTGATATCTTGTAAAATATAACTAGGATACAAAACATTTCCATCACCAGGATCTCTCATGTTGCCCTTTTATGGTCACACCTGTTTCTTTTCTGTCCTGATGCCCTTAGTGACTTACTAATCTGTTTTTCAAATTTATACTTTTTTCCATTTAAAGAGTCTTGCCTAAATGGATTCATATAATACATAAAAGTTTTGCAAGTTGGTTTTTTTCACTCAGTATTAATTCTTTGGAGGTTCATGTAGGTTGTTGTGCGAGTTTATTCCATTTTATTTGAGGGTCATAATACATGATATGGGCTTATTATTCTTTGTTTGACCACTCACTCATTGAGAGGGATGTGTAGGTGGTTTCTAGGTTGCGCCTGTTAGGAATAAAATTGTTATGAACATTTTCAGGTTTTGCTGTGATTATGAATTTTCATTTCTCTTAGATGCCCAGGAGTACACTTAATAAGTTGCATGATAGCTGCATATTCAGTGTTTTAAAAAACTGCTGGACTCTTCCAGAATGGCTGCACCATTTTATATTCATATGAGCAACATGTGAATAATCCAGTTGCTCCTCGTTCTGCCCAGATTTCTTGGTGTACTTTTTAATTTTAGTCATCCTGATAGGTATGCAGTTATAGCTCATTGTGGTTTTAATTTGCGTTCCCCTAGCCAGTGATGGCGAACATTTTATCATGTATTCATTTGCTGTCTACAGGTTCTTTTTAGCAAAATTTCTATTCATAGTCATTGTCCATTTTATTTTTTGCTGTTTGAGTTCTGCAAGTTCTTTATATATTCTAAATAGTTCTTCTTCTTTTTTTTTTTTTTTTGGCGGTGCCGGGGATCAAACTCACAACCTCGTACCTGCCAGGGCAGGCGCTTAAGCCACTGAGCCAAACTCCCAGCCCTGGTTTTTTGAGGCAGGGTCGCACTATGTAGCTCAGGGCAGCCTTGCGCTTGCCTTGTAGCCCAAGCCAGCCGCAAACTCACAACGCTCCTCCTACCTCAGCCTCCCGAGTGCTGGGATTAAAGGCGTGCGCCACCACGCCCGGCCTAAATAGTTCTTTATTGGTTGTGTGGTTTTAAAATATTTTCTCTCAGTCTGTACCTTGTCATTTTATTTAATAGGGTCATTCTCAGAATAAACATTTTTAATTTAGGGGATAAAATACAGTCTGTTAATTTTTCCTCTTATGAATTGTGCTTTAGGATTAAATCTAAGAACTTTGATTAACTCTAGGTTAAAAGATTTTCTTCTGTGTTTCTTCCTAAAAGTTTTACCTTTTGCATTTGAGTCCATGAGGACATGTTTTTAAAAGCCTGAAACAAGAAAAAGCATGCAGTTTCAGCCAAGAAACAGAATAAGTGTTGGGTATTGTTGGATCACAGAGTAGACAAACATGAGAACAGGTGGTGCTGGGTGCACAGCAGTAGTGCTGGCTGCAGTGCCACTTTGATGTTTATGGCAGGTCTTATCATCTTTGGGGTGGATAAGGAGGACTGCATTAAAGGGCCAACTCCTTAATGCCACCTATACACATCCTTAACTCTCCCTGAGTGTAGCCAGATCATATGCTGAAAGACTTGGGAAACTTCATGGTAAGAGGTATCTTAAATCATGTGATCAGCTGATCAAAAGTTTTCCAGATGGGACAGAAAACAGACCTGTTTTTATTTTGAAAGGGACATCAGTGGTATCATTCCTCAGGGTGGGGAGGATCTTGTCTTGGAGAATATAGCCAAATGCTGAAACAGCTTCCTCCTTTGCCTGGAACTGCAGAGCTGTCAGGAAGCTGGCATGTGAATCTCAGCAGTGTGCCAATGGCAGCAGGGAGGCAAACGGTCCTTTGTGGCCCCATGGAAATTTCAGGGGCTCCCCAGTACCCTCGGTCCCCTCCCTTAGTCCTGAAGGACTAATCTGGCTGCTTCTGCCTTTGTTGCTCCACAGAACAGCCCTGGGCTCACATCCTTAGCTTGGCAACTCCTAACTAGGGACTAATGTCTCTGAGTCTGAGTTTTGAGGTCCTTTGTTTGACATTCTGAACTGTACAGCAGTGAGTGGGCAAATTTCTTGCCCCTGGAGAATCAATGACCAGTCCTATCTTATTGTCTGAGGAAGTAAGAGTCCCTCTGCTTACCAGTGTAGAGGTGGGAAGGCTGACTACCCAGTCATTTTTAATATGAATAAAGGAGATCTGCTGGGCCCTGCAGCAACTACATGTTGACATACTGTGGGCTGAGGGTCCAGGAGGACCACATGAGAGAGTGGGCAAGGGTGTAGGCCCCACAAGGGGGTGCGAGGGAGATGTGCAGGGGCTCATAGCAGGGTTTGGCCCCCACTCTGCGTCTGCAGAGACAGATCTGCCTCTGTTTCATCACATGGTATGGCCCCGTGTGGGGGACAACATTTCTCCCTGCTATATGCCAAGAAGAGGTACAGGTGCTCCCCAGAGAAGCTCTTTTCCCTAGAGATTCTTCTGCTTGCTTCCATCATGAGGCGGTTCTACATCCGAAGGAGGAGTGTGGGTTGTGGATTCACATTCTGGGGTCCAGTCCCAGCCACTCTGCTTCTTGCTTTGTAACCTTTAGCAAGTTAGTCAGTCTTCTGTACTTCAGCATCTCAATCTGTGAAACAAAGTGGTAGTAGTAAATGAGGTCATACCTATGAGGAACCAGGCTAGAGAGCTGGCTGCCATTGAGCACCAGCAGAATGTTCCTGTGTGAAAGCTACTAAGAAGGAAAGAACAGGGACAGGATGACTCCTTTATGGCAGAGGAGCAAGGGGAAGCTGCCTCAGAGGTTCCAGTGATCTGCGCACTGACTCTGGCATTGGAACCATTTCCTGGCAGCTGCAGAAGCCCCAGGGCTCCATCCCAGGCTCCAGCTACAAAGGCCCTTTGAAGTTGTCACCACCTGGATCAAACTCTTCTGCCAGGAGACATTAGGGTGCAAGGTTCAGTGGAGACGGCCTGTACGTGCAGTATCCTCATGTGCCTGGGGAGAACAGGTGAGGAAAGCCTATGGCTGGCCTGGACCACTGCCCCACGCAGGGATCAAGTCCCACAGTCTGATGTCTTAGTTCACCTTACCTACCCTATCCATTTATTTACCTAATTGACAAGCACATTAAAATAATATGCAAGAGGGCCACACGTAGTGTTTCCTACTTTTCTCCTACCTAAAACTTCATGCACATTGACTGGCTGTGTATCTCTTTGGTTCAGCACAGAGGTTTGAACATTTTCTTGAGTATATACCCTGCCCGAGCTGACACAGAAAGGCAGCCACAGGGATATGTAACGAGGTCATTGGCAATGTCGTGTATTCCAGCCCTAGATGGTGAAGTCTAGTGACAAAACCTACTGACCTTGAACTCCTGGTGACCCCTCCTAGTTTCTGACCAGCCTTTGTGAACTTTGGGGCAGTGTGAAGCACATTTGACACCATCATCGTTCACTCCCAGGATTGGGGTCTTTGCCACCTACCCTTCCAGTGAGGTGAGCCTTCTGAGAGAAAAAGAATTCGCTGCAGCTCCTTAGTCAGGATTATTGGGGTTTGTTGCTGGCCATAAGGGTCCTCTCCCTGTCTTGTTCTTGGTTGCTTCCATCTCCTGCTTTGCCCACTTTGCTTGGCCAGAAGCAGCAGCTCAGCTTCTAGAGTATGGGTAAATGCATGCCACTAGCTTGTTGTATGACGGCGTCCTTTCCTCCTTCAAGGAACAGAGTGAAACAGGCATGGACTCACAACCTTGACAGTTGTGGTGAGAGTGAACTTGGGCATGTTCTAGTGAGAACTCAGGGTAGGCCAGGGCGACTGTACAGTACCCCCAGACCTTTGGTTGGATGGGGTTGGTGATGCAGATGAATTGGACAGTGCTGATCCACTGACCACCCCCACCCCCCAGGCTGGGCTGGCATCTGTGAGGGCCGAGGTCTTGTGCAGCGTTGTCTGTGTGGCCAAGAGGAATGCTGCTAGTGTGCTGGGGGTGTTTAAAGGTAGCAGGTTGCCCGGAAAAGGGAAACAAAAGGAGAAGAAGAGAAGTGATATATCCCCTCATTGGGGGGGCAGTAAAGCTGAGTGATCGCGAGGTGGCCATGTTGCCCTGACCACAAAGAATAAATAAAAGAATAAACTTCTGGCTTTTCTGATCCAAAGATGCCCATTCACAGATGGGAATTCTGGTAGAAGCGACTCGTTCTTGACTTTCTGTCTCCTGACTCAACTTGGTACCTCATTGCCCTACCCAATGCCAGGACAAATTGCCTGGGACTCCTTAAGCCTTTGGAAGTCCCTGCCAGTGTTTGGATGGCTCAGCTTTTCTCATCAGGATGTATGGCCCAGATGTGGCTTGCACCAAGAGGCCCTGGGTCACCAGTGACTACTTGGAACTCCCAAAGCAGGAGTAGGGAGGCACTGAGAGATGGAACTCAAAGGGTTGAAGCTTCCTCTCAGGGCCGGGGCTAGGAATAGTGTCAGGTAAGCAGACCTGGCTCTTCCATGAACAGCAGTGTTTGGGGTTAAATGGGACTTGGAAAGTGCATAAATTACTCAAATCTAATTCTAATGTCAATCTGAAAGAAAGTTAACTTTATGATTATTCTTCCTAAAAGTTTTTAACAGGAAGGTGTCATGCCATTTTTTTTCCTTGAATAACCTCATGAAACTGAACTAAAGTTATAATTCATTGTGTAATCAGTAGATACCAGTTGAGCACCTTTTCTATTCTCAACTCCCCCCTCCCCCGCCCCGTGCGAAGGATATAGCAGTAAATAAGATGAACTGAAAATCCTAGCCAGAGTTCAGCATCCATCCTGTTGACTGCTTCATATTTGAGGAAGTTCTGTTTTGTTTCCAATTCATGTACTTTTAGAGCAGTTTCAAATTTATAGAAAAAATTGAGCAGAAAATACAGAATTACTATATTCCCTCCCTTACCTTTTCTCTCTCTTTATACCATTTTTGTGGGCCATATTTTTTGTTTGCTTTGGTATTGAGGATTGAACTTGGGTCCTTTACACTGAGCTAAGTCTCCAATCCTTTTTTTCTCTTTAATTTTGAGACAGGGTCTCACTAAATGCTAAATTTCCCAGGCTGAGCTTGAACTCATAATCTCCTAGGCACAACCTCCCGGAGCACTAGGATTATGTTTGCTCTATTACTAACATTTTGCCTTCAAGTAGTACATTGATTACAACTGATAGATGAACTAATACTGATAAGTTATTTCTGACTATAACCCACAGTTTACATTAGGGTTCATTCTTGGTGTTGTATGTTCTATGGGTATGACTAATGTATAATGACATATACCCACTCTCACAGAAGCTTCACTGCCCTGAAAATCTTCTGTGTACCCTATATCCACTTCTTTTTCCACCCTACACCCTGCCAACCCCTGATCTTTAAACTGTCTCCATAGTCTTAACCTTTCCCAGAATGTCAGATCTGAAATCATAAAACCATTTTTTCAGATAAGCTTCTTTCACTCAATACTGTCTATTTCTATAGCGGTGTGTGTCTGTGTGTGTGTGTATTAAAATAAAATGTAGAAATATTCTGATAGCTTGGATTGGATCCTGATGATCTACATCACTTTGGACTATACGGAGCAATGGTAGCTACTTTTTGATTGTCCCTAGATGTCTTCATTTTGGACTTGAAGCATCCACCTCAATAGTCAGAAGCGAATGCGTGGGAGAACCAAGTAGGAGCTGCTGCAGTGGTGTCCCTGGGACCTTGCACTCCCATGGGGATTGAGACATCAAGTCTCCTCTGCAAGGAGTTAATGGGAACTATCTGTTGAAGACCCCAAAGGCACAGTGACCCTAAAGGAAGTGAATGGGTTGGGAGGTTGGCTGACACAGCCCACTCCTGCCTTCAGAGAGGTTGACCCCGCCTGGCGGAGGCTGTTTATCTGGCCACTGGGCTGCTCTTGTTTTTTATCCGATCTCCACCTGAATAAACAGATCCGGAACGTCATCTGCAGCCAGGCTGAGAATCTGCCAAAATTCCCCAGGGAACTGGTGATTCACCAGCAGCAGAGGAAAGAGGGAGTGAGCAAGAGAGAGACCTGCTTATTCTAATTCTCATTTCCTGTCCAGCAAATAATCCTGCCTGGGCCGTTTCCCTTGTGAGACACTGGTTTCTTCGAGCAGATTATCAATTTATGCAGTAGAACAAATAGTTTTAGTTTTCATTTTTAAGAGGATAGACATAAAGCAAAATAGTGACGGTAATGTTTTTGATTGTCATTCTGAGAAGAGAAACTTTTCTTCAAATTGGTTTAGGAAAACTCTTCTACATCATTCATTTAAAAATCTGCTTTTCAGATTCACACATGAGCGCTGGTTTTGATGTTATTCTTGCTAGTTGGCTGTTAGAATTATCATCATTATTTTGGTGCCCATTAGGTTCTTCCTTATGATAAAATAATTCTGTTTGACATCTGAACAAGATTAGATTTGAACCTGGTCATGCTATGTGGCCTCAGGCAGTATTCTTGGTGCTTTTCAGTGGAGTGGGGAGCAGTGCAAGAAGGGGAACTTGTGAGAGGGGTGGCATCTGAGAATGTGGTCAGATGAAAACAGCATTTGGATCAAGTGGTTTTTCAGTTGCATTTCAACCGTGAGGACTTTGGTTTAAAAGAAACACTACCAGTGTCTAGTGAGGCTGATCACATGTGTGCTCAGTGACCTGTGTAATAGTGCTGGGGCTGCTCCTTGCATGCCTACCAGAAAAATGTGTACATATGCTCCAAAAGGCACCTGTGTAATACTCATCCATATTCATAGCTGTGATTTTTTTAATAGTAGCCCAAACAGGAAATAACTCACTGTTCATCAGCAATGGAATGAAAAACTAAATTGCTATATATTTCTTCAATAGAAATATTATACTGCAATAGAAAAGAATTCACTACTGCTAATGCCACAACCTGAGTAGATTTCATAAACATAATGTTGAGTGATAGTAGACAGATACAGTAGAGTAGACACAGAACCATTTCATGTAATAAGACACAAAAATAGGCAGAATTAATCATGGGAGGTAGAAAGTAGAAATTCCTTTTGGTTTGGGGAAAGTAACAGCTAGGAAGCTAACAGAATGAGTGACAGGTCCGGAGTGCTTATGGTGTTCTCCCGCCAGCACTGGTGTGTACCTTTTGTGAAAAATAGAACTCTGCATGTGTAATTTGTATACGTTAAGTATAACTTACATACTTCAGTGAAAATGTTTGCAAACAGTACAACTGCCAACACTTTGCCATGTGGCCTGCCTATTTTTTTTTTTTTTTTTTTTTAGCAAAGGAGAATTTGTCACTTTTATTGTGTTTTTGGGGTAGGCCGCAGGGCTGCTGTGCCCGTATTGAATTTTACACTCGAATTGTCTTGGTTCCACATGGTACCCCTACATGGTAGGTGTGGTTGCTGGTGAACCTTCATCGCAGGGGTGTTTTATAACTGAGCCACATTCCTAGGCCTTTTTATGTTTTATTTTATTTTAGTCTCACTAAATTGTCCAAGCTGGCCTCGAACTTGGAATCTTGTTGCCTAAGCCTCCCAGATAGCTGGGATTATAGATATACGCCACTGTGTCCAGCCTGTCAGCCATTTTGATTTTTTTTTTTTTTTTTGGTACCAGGAATCAAACTCACGACCTCGCACTTGCCAGGCAGGCGCTGTGCGGCTGAGCTGTACCTCCGGCTGTCTTCAGCCATTTTGATCAGAACTTTGGGTGCCTGCTGTGGGTGGACAGTGGGTTGTGTGCTGTGATGCAGAACTGTGGAGCAGTACCATTATGAGCAGAGTGCTGTGGGTAGCAGAGCTGTCAGGATGTTAGGTTTGATTGCATTGTCAGGATCACGGTGGGGAATGGTGGCAAGTGGGAATGAAGGGAGGTGTGTGTGTGTGTGTGTAGCAAATGTGTTAAAGAATATTTTCCATTCTGGGCTAGATTGTGTGAATGCTTAGCCAGAGGTCCAGGCAAACAGAACTATAACTTGGATTTTGCTAACTTGTTAAATAATTAAAATGATGGGAGAATTATTTCTGGTTAGAGTCCACACTCAAAAAAGTGGACAGTCACCATAAAGTTTGGAAGAGTGAAGGGTCACCCCAGCCTAGGCAATGGAGCTGGTGAGTTAGCTAGCTTCCGTATGTTTCAGAGTAATTGGCAGAACTAAAAAAGGGAGGGTGTACAGTGTGTGGGTCTCTATTCTGGGAGACAGTCCTGTTTGCCCCCTTAGCTCTACTAGCTTCAGAGTAACCTGGATCATCTTTTAGGAGCATAACAATGGAGACTTGGATTCTGTTTCATTTTTTGAAGAGTTGGAAGATACATTGGCAGAAAAGATTAATTAGTGATGTCTGATATGGAAAACTGAAGAGAAAATGGGAGGGGTATTTAGCCCCATTTTGCAGATGGTTAAACCAGAAAGAGAAACAGTGGTTTACCCACACTTCCAAAATAGCCTCAGGGCTGGAATTAAAGTCTGGGTCTCTGTCCCCAGAAACCCAAATTGGTTGTCATGATAGTAACAGGAATAGCAAATCCTGGCCCACTGCTTATTTTAGGAAGTTAAAATTTTAGAGAAATAACAACTATACTGATCATTTACATGTGATACATGGCTGCTTTGGGACTATAGCAGCAGAGTCGATTTGTTCTGACAGTGACGTATGACCCAAGAAGCCTAAAATAGTCATCATTTAGCACATTATGGAATTAATTTGCTAATACGTGGTGTAGACAATTGGTTCATAATTTCAGGAACCAAAAATTATCCAGTTGACCCACCTTGCCCTTCTGCCTTTGATCTCACCCTTGCTTCCTGGCTGTTTATCTGTGACATGAGATCTTTTCCAGTACTAATGGGAATGCCTTATAAACCAGGCTTTCACAGAACCATAGTGGAACAGTCACTTATGATGAAGAGTTTTAAGTGTGGGTTTCAAATGCCTCCATCTGTTTTATTGTCTAATTTAACATTGGCTCTGAACATGTAGCCAAGCAAGGAGACTTACCGAGCCTGCTGTCCACCTTTGAAGACTGATTTTTATTTTTAAAGTCTTAAACAGGTGTTGTTTTAATAGACTTCTGCTGTGTTAAATTCTGCTGGCCCCGGAGGGCAGGCTGAGTGGTAAGCTGACACTGGATGGAGGCGATGCCAAGTGACCAAAGGCCACCACACACTTTCCCAGTGGTACATTGTGCAGAATCTCTAGTTTTGAGTGTTGCTTTGATGAAGCCAGTAAGAAGTGTTCTTACCATGGCACTGTCCTTCACCTTGCACTGTCCTCACCCTTTTTATATGTCCACGTGTCTCTTTGCAGCCTTCCCTAGGAACGAAGGGACTCAGCCCTCACATACAGGTCTGTGAAGACATTATGTCAAGGGAACCATTCTCTTTCCATGCAGAGTTAGAACTGTAACTTCATGTTTGTACTGGCCAGTGTGCATCCTTACTGCTCATCCAGGGTCCAGGGAAGCTGATATACAACCTGGGCAACCTGGCTGAGGCCAGTTTGCACAGACCAGCCTGAGATAAGCAAGAAATAGCAGCTAGCATTCATACCTAGTCCAGCTTTGCTGAACTAGGTATGTGATCTTGGATCATGTCTGTAAGATTCTGCCTGGAGAGCCTCTTAAATGGGCTGTTAAGGAGTCACACTCCCCTGGGTTTGTATCTCAGCTCCTCTTACTTCCTATCTGTGTAACCTTGGGCAAGTTCCAGTAGATCTCTAAGCCTCAATTTTTTCAACCGTCTAAGTAGAGACCATAACAGTGCCTACTTCTTTAGATTGCTATGCCATTTTATTGCTATGTCACACAGGGCCCAGTGAATATATGAGAGGCATTCAGTAACTGGTCAGCTATTGTTAAAGAGCACTTGGAACTGGATTTGGAGGTTATGGAAGTTTGCATGGACCTTCTTGGGAACCAGGCAGTTGGTTATAAGTGACTGATATGAAGGCGTCTGTGTTTGTAAAAGGCATTAAAAAAATGAACTCATAAAGTTGAATGGTGGCTTGAGTCAGGGTAGCCCACAGGTCTTCTCAGCAAGTTAAGAAGGGTTCCCTGTGGGGTCCTGAAACAGTAGTTTTCTCCAGCCTGTCTGGACGGATGCTGGGATGCAGAATCCTTCGATGAGTTGTCTACATCTGGAATGGTGGAGGTGAAACTGCTGTTCTTGCGTCATAGACATAACCCTCAGCCCCTCTTGCCTGTGGGAATAAGATGTCATCCATCCAGTTGGGGTGCTTTGGATCTTGAAGCCACCCTGAGGCCTGCAGAAGCTGCAACCTGGGACCTGCTTTGAAGTGTGGCTTCCCAAGTCAGCCCTGTGTCCCTGTGGCTGGGTTTGACTTCCTGTAGGTGGAACAGGTGTGTTTCATGTGTGAGGCCTAGAGAACTCGAAGGCCTTGGCTTCTGAGATGGGAGCCAGACTGTTTTCTTTCTTTTATTTATTTATTCACTTCCCAGAGTATCTCCTATAAATTGGATCCTTGGCTCTGTCGTGAGGGTACATATGTGACTAATAAAAGCAGAAACTCATTTATTTGAGGTACTGCTACATGCCAGATCTTGTCAGCCAGTGAGACATAGAAACTTCACACCCCCAGATTGACTACTGTGGGTGATGTACCTGGGATTTGAACTTGGGTAGAGCAGTTGCACTACAGCTCATGTTGCACTGTGGTGCCATGTTCCAGAGCAGGAAGCCCTCCTTGGCCTTGAGTGGAGTTGCTGGGGTCCTCAGACATCTAAGCAGAGTGGTTCCTGCCATGTAAGGAAAGGCTGCTGGGATTGGCAGGAGCATAGAGCTTTCAGGTTGGCTCTGTTGAGCACAGGACTTTTAGGAAGGTTTGATCCAGACCTTGGCTGCAATTAGAGCACAGAGACCAGCCCTAGGACAGATGGTGGCAGTTGTGTCCTAGGCAGCTGGGGTTGTAGTTTGGAGCCCTGGGGCTCTCTGGATCTGCCATTATATGTACATTTACATTTGAGCAGTGTTCCCTCCTAGAGCTCCTGAGATCTCCTGACTGAGCTCTTTTGCTTTCTTCTGTACAAATGCTGGTGAGCCCCACATCTATGCTACCCTCGGCCTTTCTAAGTTTAACCTGTGTTCACTCTTTGTAATTCACGCAGCAGGTATTTATTGAGCATCCACCTCATGCCTCACGCTCTTCCATTGGCTGAAAGCACAGTAGTGAACAAAGCAAACAAACATTCCTCCCTTCCTGTCGTCATGTTATAGTGGAAGATGTTATACTAGAAACAAGTAAACTACAAAGTATGCTACATGATAATTAGTGCTACTGAGATAAATAGCAAACAAGGGAGTGGAAGGTGTGTGTGTGTGCACTTGTGGTTTTGTGTGCACGGTGACTTTAAGAGAGTGTGGCTAGGGAGAGTCTTGTTGAGAAGGTGACGTTTGAATTAAGACAAGAAAGATGTGAGGATTTGAGGCAGGTGAATTTCTGGGAGAACAGTAGGTGCAAAGGTCCTGAGGGCTGTCATATCTGGGGGTCATAGGAAGTGGAGGAGTGGGAGGTTAGGTAGGTGTGTGGCAGATGACCTGGGCCTTGAGGGCCATTGTAAGGCTTTACTCCTAAGTGAGCCACTAGAGTCAGCCTTTGTGTTATGCAGAAAAGTCCTGTGAACTCTTGTGTTTTGTTTTATTATTAAATTGTGGTAAAATACACATAACATAAAATTTAACTGTAGAGTTGAATAATCTTAAGTACGTTCACGTGCAACTGATTTCAGAATTACATCTTGCGAAACTACAACTCCATGTCCATTAAAAAACTCTTCATTATCCTCTTTCCCCAGTCTCTGGCAACTGCCTTTCTACTTTCTGTTTGAGTGAAGTTAACTATTGCAGATACCACCTATAAATAGAATCATACGGTATTTGTGGTTTTGTGACTGGCTTATTTCACTTAGCATAGTACCCTCAAGACCCTTAGTTGTTTCAGTAGCATACGACGAAATTTCCTTTCTGCAAGGCTGAGTCATATTCATTGTATGTATACACTGCATTTGCCCATTCTCTGCTGATGGGCATTTGGGTTGCTTTTCCTTTTTAGTAGTGTGATTAATGCTTCTGGGAACATGGGTATACCAAATGTCTCCTTGAGATTTGCTTTCAGTTCTTTAGTACTCTTAAAAGAATTGCTCCCCATCGTGAATGTATTTATTTCCACAAACATATACTAATAAGGGGGGGTGAAGCAAATTCTATAACGTTATTTACTGTAAGATCCTGCTTACATTTTAAAATATCTGAATATATTAAATATATTTATCTTTAAATATGAAGATCTGACAATTTTTAAAAAGTAGAATTGCTGGATTGTATAGTGAATCTGTGTTTAATTTTATGAGTCTTTTACTGTTTTCTCCAGTTGCCCTCCACCCACCCTTTTATGTTCCCTCCGGCAGTGAACACGTGTTCCTGTTTCTCCAAATCCTCATCCATACTTGCTACTTCTGTTTTCCTTTGATAGTAGCCGTCCGAGGGTGTAAGGTGATAGCAGTTTTTAACTTGTATTTTGCATTTTTAATGCGAAATGTTTATTTGAAAATAACAGAGCAGTCATAAAAAAGATAGTCATATAGCTGGTTTCTCTTGATTTATTGAGGCAAAAGTTTTGTATTAATAATTTTCTGGACAGTGTTTCATGTCTATATCTTTTATCCTGAACAATTTCTGTGAATGTAATAATATGCAATGTGCTGATTATTGTTACTCCCCTATTGGCTGGTTGTGAAATTGTTTTGCTTTGGTTTCTTACTTTCCTTTTGTTTAAAAAAAAGCCAAACTTTTATTTCCTTGATGAATGCTGATTTTGAACATCTTTTCATGTGCTCATTGACCATTTGTATACCTCCTTTAGGGAAGCATTCATTCAAGTCCTTTGCCCAGTTTTTAATTAGAATGTTTATTTTTCTGTTGTTGAGTTGTCGGGGTTATTTATGTAGAATCATCTGGGACAACTCACAGATAAACTCTATAGATGTTCAGGTCCCTTCTAAAAAATGATGCAGTATTTGCATATAACCTATGTTCACTTTCCCATATACCTTAAATCATCTCTAAATTGTTTTTAATGTCTAATGCAGTGTAAGTGCTATATAAATGTTATACTATATTACATAGGGCATAATGACAAAAATGTTTATACATATTCACTACAGATGCAGTCTCTCCCCCCCCCCCCCGGATATTTTCTATCTGTGCTTGGTTAAATCCATAGGGGTAGAACCTGCAGATACAGAGGTGACTATTATGGATATGAGCCTCTTATCAGTAATTTGATTTGTAAATATTTCCTATTCTATGAGCTATCTGCCCACTGACTTTCATTAACAGGATCTCTCTGGGTTGGGAATAGATTTCAAATAAAGGCCATTGACCTGCTAGCCTGGCTTCCTTCTCCAGAGGTGAGGACTAGAAGATGTAGGATCACCATTTGATGCTCCTCAGCTGTAGTCTGCAGCCCCTCCCCCCCCCCCGCCCCCCCCCCCCCATATTCTCTGGTGCCTGTCTCCAATTGCTGCCCTTTCACCTAGTCCACTGTGAGGCCTCCCCTGCCTGGTCTCTCACCAAAGCATCCTGGTCACAGGCACCTGTCCCAGCAGCTTCTTCCTGGCAGAATAAAGTGTGGTCCCTTGCGCCTTCAGTCCCTTCTTCCCTTCTTCCAAATGGGAGAACTCCCAGTACATGAAAGAGGCTTGTCTTCCTTACAAGTCCTTTGTGCAGCGGAGGGGTCCAGGATGAGTCTGAGTCTGTGAATAAATAGACTGACAAGAAAGACAGAAAAGGTTTAAGACAAAAGCAGAGACCAAGGAGTTGAGGCGCTGTGGGGGAGAGGAGAGGAAGTGAGACATGTGGGGGCTCTCGCAGTCATCCCGAGAGTTTCCCTTATGCAAAGTCTTGACATGCGAGGCCATCTTCATGCAGTTTTCCGTGACAGAGCCTGGTCCCGGACCCTCTTTTTCTGGCTTTCTGGGATTGTAGTCAGAGTTCCAGAGCAAGTCCTGACCCTCTTGCCTGTATTTCTTGTTCTTTTTCTTCCTGTACCCTACAAAATAAGGGTTTTTTTCTTTTTCTTTTAGAATCAGAAAACTAAAGAGATTATATCTTTATTTAAGAATTTAAAGAACTCAAAAGAAGTAGTGAGGTGGGGAGGAGTGTCCCTTCCATTCTTGAGAGGGTTTTCTGTGGGCAGTTTTGCCCTTGTAAATGGAGTTTTGAGTTGAGGGCCTGGGAGACTTGTGGAAACAACAAAGGAATCAGGGAGAAGCCCAGAGCTTCTGGGAATAAGGTCCTTGTTTATGCGTTTTGGAACTGATTTGGTCAAGTGTTTGTTTAAAGGAGATGCCATTTGGTAAGCGATGCCTGGCTTGCTTGTTTTGTGTTCCAGAATATTCTGATTGGCTGGAGAGCAGTCCTGTTTACTAAGAATGGGCCCAAATGTGTGTCTGGAACCCAGGAGACCCGTGCTGCCTCATCTCACACTCTTAGGTTTCTACTACTGGAGTTGAGCCACAGTGGTTTGACTGCCAGGGAGAACTAAGTCCACAGCAGGGTAGTCCCCACCTGGACTGGCATTCATTACCTTTTTCCTCATTAATGACTGCTGGTTGCTTGGTTAGGTTGTGGGCTTGGCAGAAAGAGGATTAAAAGTCCAAATAAGTCATGGTGTGAAGTGGTTTTCTCAGAGCAGTAAACACCGACACTTATTAATGTTGATTGGATGCTTCAGTGTGGTTTCGGCTTGGATCATTCCCTCAGGGGTGCCTAGCCGGTGGCCCATGGTTTGGACACTCCTGCATTATAAAAAAATATTAAAAATTACAGAGATTTTTGTTACTTATATATGTTTATTATAATTTACACATGGCCCAAGACAGTTCCTCTTCACTCAGTGTGGCCCAGGCAAGCCAGCCATCCCCACCCATCAGCTACAACTTGCACAACACACCTGGCAGAATGACAGGTTGCGACCCCATGTTTCTGATACAAAAACTGAGGCACAAATTCATTAAGAGTGTAGAGGTAGTGGGTTTGATTCTGGTTACACCTAGAAAGTGAGCTTTCCTTTCCCTTTTTAGATTGTCAGAATTTTGCCATCATCATTTAAATTATCATCATCATTAAAAAAAAAGCTCCATCTGTTTCCATGGCTGGCTCTGTCAGTGTCAGTAAAACGTGAGCTGTGTGTCTTAGTGTCTTGCATTGAATCACACTGACCATTGGTTCCGGATGCCTGCAGCCCTGAAGTTAGGTTCCAAAGAATGTGGATGGGAGCTAGGTGGAGCTGGCTGGTTGCACCACCTCATCCTTTATGGAAGGCGCATTGCTGGGCGCTGGGCATGTCACTCTGGTCTCAAGTGGTCTTACATATCACCTTTCCTCTTGCCCCTGGGCAGAGCATCTGAGTCATAGTACTCTGGCAGACAGACAGTTCGTCCCAACATAAAATCGAGCACTCTCTCTGGCTCCCAGCTGACAGATAGTAACTTGATGGGAGGAAGAATGGGAAATCACGTTTTGAGTACAATTGAACTGTAATTTTTTTTTTGTACCAGGGATCAAACTCACAACCTTACGCTTGTTGAACTGTAATTTTTATTAACAAAACATCTAGTAAAAATAATGGAGAGGAGCCTAGTTTTATTTTCTTGTAGTTATTTTGCATAAAAAGAAATGTTCATGTCACCTCTTCGTGTTTCAGGCAGCACAATAAGATCCGCAGCGTGGAGGGGGGCCAGCTGAGGGCATACCTGTCCTTAGAAGTGCTGGACCTGGCTTTGAATAACATCACAGAGATTCGGAGCACCTGCTTTCCACATGGACTGCGCATAAGGGAGCTGTAAGTACTTCGGCCTCCTGGGCCACCCTTCTGCTTTCTGGCCAGGTAATGGCCTTCCTGGTGTCCAGGTCTGACCTTGGGTGAATGCTCCCTTTGCACATCAGCCCCAGGTGGCAGAGTCAGTGGGGACAGTGCAGGCTTTGGCTTTCCTCAGCAGGGCTGAAAGCAGAGGCCCCGTTTATAGGGCATTTCCAAGTCTCCTGGCATTCTTCTGACATTACAGACACAAGGGGAAGCTGAGGCAGGCAGAGATCCTTAATTATTAGCCTGTTCACAAATGTACCACAAAAACTGTTTTGGTTCCCATCTTTTGGGCTACCTCCCAAAAAGCTTGGAGAGAAAACTTGGTTGTCAGAGTACTCACATCGGAGGGAGACCTCTTCGAACTTGTCAGTGCTGATCTTTTTAGTGGCATGCCCCATTAAAAGAAGTCATTTGGTTTATTTGGAGAGGACAGTGACTTTGTTGTGTGGGTTCTCCGGACCTTTTAGATTTGTTTCCTTTAACCCATGTTAATTCCCCATTTCATGTGTAGTAGGGGACAGACAGTAGTAAAAAATTCTAAAACCTAAGTAATCTACTACTTGTTGTAGGAAAATGTTTCTTTGGAGAAGAATCTGAACACCTACTATAAAGAGACTTTTTCCTATTAGCAGTGAGTAATTTTGGAACTCATTTGCAAGACTGGTTTAGAGGTCATCATGACCCATCTTTTCAGGAAAGATGAGGTTTGGCACATGAATTTTCCAAGAGAAAGGAGCAATTTCTTTCTTTGGCTTCATCAAGGTGCCAGAATTGGGACTAGGAGGCCTTCGCCTTTGTTAAATCCTAAATGGGGGCTTTCAAAAGCTGCCACCTGACACTTCCTTGTTTGGGACAAAGAAACCACCAATTGCTCAACCAAATCGCAGTGGCCTTCTTTGCCTGCACAAAGCTGGGAGAGGCTTTCTATTTTGGCAGCTGGTGACTGTTACATCTTCATCACACAGACTGTTCTTTAATCTGGAGTGTTAAGAACAAACAGTCCAGCCTCATTTGCCAGGAACCCTCATGTGCCATGTCCTGGGCATCTGCCTGACCCAGAGCCCACAGGTGCCTTGTCCCTTCACCCCATGATAGAAGATTCACTAGTCTTCTTCCTTTTCACATAGACTAGAAGTCCCCAGCCTTTGTTTGGGACAGGCAGTAAGAGAGATAGTGGGACTAGCTTCTCATAGGAGGACCGTATTGCTCCTTCCTTTTTTGTTACTTAATATGATTTGCACACAGTGAGATGTGCACATCTCTGTTCACTGCAGTGCATGTCTTCTGTGTGTGGTCATGGGAGGCACTCCTGACATACATTGCTTGTGTTCCAAAGGACTGGACACAGGTCTCTTTAACAAGAGTTCCTCTAAAGCATTTAAAATTATTTGAACTAGTTTCTATGTACTTGTTTTTTTTTTTTTTTTCCAACACTGGGGATCAAACTCACAACTTCATGCCTGCCAGTCAGGTGCTTAAGCCGTTGAGCCAAACTCCCAGCCCTAGTTTTTTGAGGTAGGGTTGCACTGTGTAGCTCAGGCTGGCCTTGCACACGCGTTGTAGCCCAAGCCAGCCTCGAACTCACAACGCTTCACCTACCTCAGCCTCCTGAGTGCTGGGATTAAAGGCGTGTGCCACTCTATGTACTTGTTATAGAAGTCATGCACTGAGATTCATTTCACAAAGGCTCTTTCCCCAATTTGTTAAATCAGCGCTGACCTTGCTTTTCAATTTTCTTTTTGCTTCTTAGGCTTCTCATCAGTCTGGGGCAGTGGGGGTGAGGAAGGAGCCCTGCAGGTGGCTCCTGAGGACGCCAGTGGGTGGCCAGGCTGGTGTGTGAGAGGGTGTGGGTGAGGTGTGTGACTGTCACTTCCCCCTTAGCCCTACCAGCCCGAAGTACAGTGTGCTGTGGCTGAAACAAGGCTGGCCTTGAGGCCTTTGTTAGACAGTCCTGCCACCTCTGTTTGTCTGGTTCCCCACCTAGGAGTCAATACAGGCTTCAGAGCCTTGTGATAACAAATGTCTCATTGGAAAGCTGTCCCTCTGTGTGTCCTACTGGGTTTTCCCAGCTCAGACCCAGCTGGGTGCTGTGTCTGGAGCAGAATGAGGAAGGCCCCCTGCTGCACTGTATTTTCTCCCTGAATCATTCCAGCAACCTGGCAAGCAACCGCATTGGCACCCTGGAGTCGGGAGCATTTGATGGTCTGTCACGGTCGCTGCTTACTCTTCGTCTGAGCAAAAACAGAATCACCCAGCTTCCTGTAAAAGCATTCAAATTACCCAGGCTGACACAACTGTGAGTACAGAAACCTGCACTTTAATTAAGGTTAGCAAACTTTATGGGACCACATTTTCCCCAAGGACCCCATACCAAATGCAACCCCTTCCTCGCTCTCCCTTGGTAAAGCTCTACATAAAGTATTATTAATAGCTGTTTGGCAACACCTAATAAAAGCAAATTAGGAGCTAGGTCTGGTGCTGGTGGGCCGCCTTAGATTGCTGACTGAAAAGATCCACTGAGTCTATATACATACATGCTTGTCCTGGCTGACGTTTTCCAAAATGAAATAAAGGTTAGCTGATGCTGGCTAATGTTTAGGCTGTGTGTTCAGTTTCTTACCTATCACAAGTTTTAGTGTCACTTTTAAAGGTACCCATAAAATCTATACCTTGGGTACGAGGGCATCTGACACTCCTTGGCCAGTCTGACAGGTAGTCAGTGAGAAATGGTTGTTGTCTTTATCTCCTAAATCTTACAAGGTAGTTAACTTAATTTTTTCTCTTAAAATGATTTACTTAGTTAGGTTTTCAGTGACCAAAGCCAATTAATTGTACTTCCAGGATGGCATGGAATTTTAGATTCCAGAAAAACTAATTAACCAAAACCTAGTGAAAGACTTTTATCCCTCCCATCAAATTATCGTCTGCTACCTGGGTGCTAGAGAGAGTATTGGATTTCTCCTCTTCCTCCCCATCCCTTCCTTTCCTCTCTCCC
This sequence comes from Dasyprocta punctata, assembly GCA_004363535.1. Taxonomy (NCBI): domain Eukaryota; kingdom Metazoa; phylum Chordata; class Mammalia; order Rodentia; family Dasyproctidae; genus Dasyprocta; species Dasyprocta punctata. The sequence goes on along the minus strand of RJWM01006859.1, from coordinate 42,674 downwards.
CTCCTCCTCCCTACCCCTTGGCTCCTCTTATTTTTAGTAGAAGGTGTATTTCAGGAAAATAAGCTAATTTTTGAAATTTGGTTTAAACAGGACAGAAAACTTCTTGAAGGCCCAACTGGTGGCAGGGCGGGTCCCCAGGCTTTACTGCAACATGTCACCTCCCTTGGCTGGGGGATCTGGGCTTAACTCTCCTTAGTTTATGCAGAAGATTTCATTGATGTTAAGGGAGCTTCATAGGAAGCAGGGTGATGAGACACTATGGAAGTATTTGAGGTTAGCCCTGCATTCTCTCTGCCCTCGCTCCAGAGTTCCTAATGGGTGCAACCCTCCCAGCTTCCTGGCATCTTTGGTCAGCCAGGGTTTTGTTATGCAAGGGCTGGAAGCAAGTGTATATGCTTTACCACCACTGCCGACCCCCCCTGCACCCTCCCCCACCACAGGCAGTAACTTCTCTCTATATGTAGAGATCCTATCAGGTGCTTCCAGGAGAAAGCGTGACTGCCATTTGATAGTGGTTAGGACTTTCCTGGGTTGAGGTGTGTAGTGTGGGTATTTGTTGCTGAGCTAACAGACCTCACCTAAGCAGTCTCCATCCTAAGTCATGCCCATGTCCAGGCTGCCAAATCATGAGTGGCACCTGTACCCTCAAGCAAGAAATATGGAGTACTCACGGTTCAGGTTATCCCAGGCCAGCTCAGAGCTGGCTGCGGGGCGTTTCATATGCTGCTCTTTCCAAAGTCCATGGCAAGAGCAGCTGCAGGCTGAATAAGGCACAAGTTGAGCATCCTGGCTCCCTGGCACCCCTTCACTGCCATTTCCCCACTGACTGGAAACCCCAGCCAGGCCTGCCTGTGAATGACCATGGGTGGGATGTGCTCGTGGGATGCTCTGAACTGTCCAACCCCTTCTCTTAAGGGACCTCAATCGAAATCGGATTCGGCTCATCGAGGGCCTCACGTTCCAGGGGCTTGACAGCTTGGAGGTGCTGAAGCTTCAGCGGAACAATATCAGCAAATTGACTGATGGCGCCTTCTGGGGGCTCTCCAAGATGCACGTGCTGTAAGTGTAGGGAGATGAAGGACGCGGTGCGGGGTGGGGGGGTGTTCTGTGCTGTGTGTACATGTGTGTACTCCATGCACATTCACCCACCTGAGCACCGGGTGTAGGGACCACCCCCCTGGACTCGGCACCCTGCCTTCATCTGGGCCCAACTCTTGTCTTTTTGGATTGGGCCAAACCTGTGGGTGCTTTTCTGACTGAGTAGGAAATTCTGGAGGAGGTTTCAGTGCAGTAGGGCAGATAAGCTGGAGGAGGGAACCCTTCTGCTGTTCACTCCCACTTCCTCAGTGAACTCCGCCTGCAGAGCAGACTCCCCCCCCCACATCCTCTCCACTCCCACACCTTACAGGAAGTTCCTTCTCTCCCCATCCAGGCTTGCAGTCTGTGGTGATGTGCAGGTGGGCCAAAAATGTGTAGTTCATCCTAGGAGATTCAGTTCTTCTGCCTTGTGGGCTAAATGGAGACCCTCGGTGCAGATGTGCAGCTTTCATCAGGGGAGCGTTCCCTTTAACCAGATGTGTGCAATGCAGAGGAGGAAGGGAAAGGCGGAGCAGATAGAAGGAATTGAGATGTGTTATGTGCTACATAATGATAGATACTGCATATTTTAATAAAAATGAAATATTAAAAATGATGTGTACCACAGCAGAGCTGCCTGCCTGCTAGGATAACAACAAAAAAAGGCATAGAAATACAGTTATGGATCTCCTACTTTTAAACATTTAAATTGTTTATTTTTAATCTAAAGTAATATATTTGCATAGTTAAATCAGACAGTAAGGAAAAGCAGTTTTCATCTACTGTCCATTCCCGCTTTACTGCGTCCTTTTTGAGCAGTGATAGACGACAAAAAGAGCAAACCTTGGTTCAAAACTTTGTTTTTTTTTTTTTTTTTTTTTGGTACCAGGCATCGAACTCACGACCTCATGCTTGCCAGGCAGGCACTTATGCTGCTGAGCTAAATCCCCGGCCTCAAAACTCTTATAATAATGAATGTGGAGCAAAATTTGAATTAGTGACTTTCATTAAGAATATGATTTATCTGGGATACAGTGATCCTGGGCAAGGATGTGCTGCGTTTAGGAAGGCGGGTGTAGAATACAGACACACCTGATGGGTCCCATCCCCATAAACACATTGGAAGTTGAAAATATTATAAATTGAAAATACATTTGCTGCACCTAGTCTGTGGAGCACCATAGCTGACCAGTAAGTGGTTTCCTGTCGTGATCATGGCTGGCTGTGGGGTCTGCGACTCACTTCCATGGCCCAATCCTGCCAGAGAATCATGTCACATAGCACTAGCCCAGGAAACAGCACTGAATTCAAAATTCCCAGTGTGGTTTCTATTGTATGTGTATTATTTTCACCTGTCATGAAGTGGAAAAGTCATCAGTTGAGCCATCTTAAGTCAGGGCCTGTCTGTATTTACTTACAGTTGTTGAGAGCCAAGTCCTAAGTCCTGTGCTAATATCCTTACGTATTTTCTTTTTATTTTCTCCTATGGCCCTATTACACTGATGCTCTTGGGTATCTCTATTTTATAGATGTTCAGGCTCATTAAGCCATCAAAGTGGCAAAATTAAGATTTATTGCTACCAGAATCATGGGAAGAATTAAGTTCAGGAACCAACATACCACTATCCAAATTGTCTGACCCTGTAGCTAAAGCTGGGTACCCTGATAGAGTGGTCCAGAGCCCTGACTTTTGTAGCCAAAGAGGTTTAAATCACTTCTGGCCTCTCTTTCTTTGTTAAGCTGGGGGATCTTAGGCAAGTTACTTGGCTTCTCTCAGCTCCATTTTCCCCATCTATAAGATGGGCTGCTTCCTTTTCTTTCCTCTTTTTCTCCTTTCCTGGCTTTGCCCCTGCTGAGAACTGCTCTGCTCCCTTTTGCTTGGTCACTGAATACTTTGCTAAAATGTCACTTCTCGGGAGCTTCCCCTTGTCCCTGAACCTCTGGAGGCTGTCTTGGCATTTCCCTTGTCCGCCTTGGTTCTTCTTCTCCCACCCCTGCGTGTGCACACACAGATCTCAGACTCCTCTCATGTCCTGTTCTGTTTTTGGCACTGATACAGTGCAACTTCCTGTTCCTGGTCAGTTTGATGAGTGAATGAAAGCTTCCCCTTCATCCTGCATGTGACTGTCATTGCAGGCACCTGGAGTACAACAGCCTGGTGGAGGTGAACAGTGGCTCACTGTACGGCCTCACAGCCTTGCAACAGCTACACCTCAGTAACAATGCCATCTCTCGCATTCACCGGGACGGCTGGAGCTTCTGCCAGAAGCTGCACGAGCTGTGAGTATCCTCAGCTTTGGTTTGTGATAGTGTTTGGAGACACTGCCTAGAGGCCCGTCCCACAGCCCAGAAGCAGTCAGTCTACCCCACTGCACAGGAGGGTAGCGTTTGTGGGGGTGCGGAATAGGGTGAGCCGGTGGCTCCTGTGGGCCTGTACTAGAGGAAGACAGATGCCCAGAGAGGTAGGCCCAGGATGGGACTGTCAGGGTGTGGAGTTTTAAGTTCCTTTAATTTTCTCCCTGCCTCCCTCTGCTTTGGGGATAGGGGCTGCTGGAGCAGCACCTCAGTCCCTGCAGGGAGCCTCTGTCCCCAACTCTTTTTTGGGTTTGACTGGTGGACTGTGTGAAGCTGACTTCTGTGCCTTTTAGAGGGATTGAAGGCCTCCAAAGTATGCCTTGACCTGTGTCCTAGCAGTTGGCCCCGTAGCCAGGTAACTTCAGAGCCTGACTGAAGATTGCTGTCCCTCCTCTCCTTTAAGCTAAATTCTTTTGATAGCAGGTGAGAATATGATTTTGATCTACTGCCAGGTCTTTGTGATTGACAGGCACCATGACACTTCTCTGAGAGGGAAAGAATGTTGCTCCATGCCACCTTTAAAAACCTAGTAATCTCTGTACATTTTTTTTTTTTTTTGGCCCCAGACCAAATTGCCCATTTTCCCTATAGATAATGACTTGTATACCAAGTCACCAGCCCAGGGCTACATCACAGGTGCAGGAGTTCAGGGAGGAAGGTTTGTTGACCTGAGGGCCCTGTTCCCTGTCCTCCTCACGAAGGAGGCGGGACGAGCCCCCCAGTGTCTTGGATGTCATTCAGATCAGGGGGAGGCCTGGTTGGGGTCTTCCCATGTGGGCCTTGGGCCGTGGCTCATGGTGCCCTCTGCTGGCCGATGCAAGGTGTGTAGTTGGAATTCCTTTGTGTTTCTGAAGGCCCTGCAGTCTGGTCTTGTGTCAGGCATCTGTGAAGGGAGGTCTTTCACAGCCCGAATGAGGACCAGCCACGGCTACAAGCCTGAAGGGTCGGAGCCTCTCGGTTCTTGTGTTGTATGCCTTGGTGTGAACTCACAGTTTAGCAGACACCTGCTTCTATTCTAGTTGTCAGATGATGCAGATGTTGGCCCCCTGTGGATTTCGAACTACATGGCCACTTTTACCATCAGGATTCCTATGTGTGTGTGTCTGTGTGTCCTCTTCCCACTGAGACCTGGCTGGTTGTGGCCCTGATGTTTAAGAGAGGGGAATGCAAACCCGGGGCCCAGTGGTAACATTGGTCGCACTGCTCCTTCCTTAGGATTCTGTCCTTCAACAACCTTACTCGTCTGGATGAGGAGAGCTTGGCCGAGCTGAGCAGCCTGAGTATCCTGCGGCTCAGCCACAATGCCATCAGCCACATTGCCGAAGGCGCCTTCAAGGGACTCAGGAACCTGCGACTCCTGTACGGCTGTCACTGTTGTGGTGACGGAATGAAGGGCCCCTGGGTGGGAAAGCAGAACAGGGTGAAGCAGTGGCTTTGTTGAATTCCATTCTCACTGGCTTCAAGTCAGAATCAGACCCACACCTGCCAGTTATGTGTGCCCAGTCTCAATTTAAAAACATTTTTTCCTAATACTGGGGATTGAACCAGGGCTTTGTTACACTGAGTTAGTTACATCTCTAGTCCTTTTTTGTTTTCATTCATTCATTGCAGTACTGGGAATTGAACCCATGGTCTTCACACTGAGGTACAACCTTAGCCGTTTTTTATTTTTTATTTTTTTGTGGAACCGGGGATTGAACTCACAGCCTCGTGCCTGACAGACAGGCTCTTAAGCCAGTGAGCCAAACTCCCAGCCGTACAGTTTTTTATTTTTTGAAACAGGTCTAAATTGCTGAATTATCCAGGTTGGGCTCAAATCTTTGATCCTCCTGCCTCAGTCTCCTAGAGTGTTAAATTCATAGCTGTGTACCGCCATGCCCAGTTCAAACATCTATATGATCAACTAAACAAGAACTGGTTGAGCAGAAAACTCTTTCTCATTCCCCCAGGATCATGCCTGTAGAGTTATTAATAAGCAGTAATTCTCAAATTGTATTTGGTAGGATGCTGAATTCCTGTTGTTGGGAAACTGTTAATGTAGGGCTACCGGGGCTGCCTCCAGCACAGCAGTCATGATGTCAGTCCTTGTCTTGAGCCTTCTGGCTGTGCCTTGACTTGTGTTTTGAAGTCCTGTATATTTTTTCTGTGAGCCAGCCAGTGGAATGCCATAGTTCATCTCTAGAACTTCTTCAGTGAGCTAGTGCCCTGGCTGCTTCATTTCCAGGAGGGATGGGAACAAAGAATCTTGTCTTTCTTTGTGCCTCATTAGGCAGTTATTTTAAAAACAAAGGTAATAATACCTCATCCCTCTGTGTCTAGATGGAGTTGTCAGAACTGCTACAGGATAATGCTTTCCCGGGACTTTTATAGAACATTCCAGTTGTCAGCTTCAGGCAGTTTCCAAGCAGCTGTTAGCATAAAGCCCCCAGAGGGGCATGTAGTTTTCTTTAGATAGTGATAGTGGGTTCTGAGGCTTTCCTGAGCACAGCCCTCTGCAGAGAGAGGCCTGTGCAGTGGGATGGAGGGACTGCACCTGGTAGAATAAGCTTCAGTGTAAAGTCCGACACCAAGCCCTTGAGCTGAGGTTAGCCCTCAAGCCTTTGCGTGGCTGAATAACATTGCTGGGAGGGGTTAGCTTGAGGAGGCTCAAGAGAAGCCAGGGCTTGGAGCAGACCAACTAGTTGTTGAAGGAGAAGGTAATAGAAGTTCCTTCCAACAGCAGTCACAGCAAGTCTTTCACCCTTCAGTCAGAGCTCCTTCCCTATGGCAGTATCCCCTGGGAGCCAAGAAAAGGGTCCCTTTCTAGTCTCTGCCTGTGTCTGGGTACGCTCAGGAAAGGGACATGCAAGAGCCAAGTACCTTATGGGAAGTTGGAACCTTATGGCCAGAACATGGGTCTGGCCTCCAGGTGTGATGTCTCAGTTCTGTGGCTGCCCTTTTTGCTGGGGAGGCGGCTGACTAATTGGCCTTGGGACTTGCATTGCTAGAGAAGCTGGCCTGATGCATTGGCCTCGTCTCTTTCATCTTGGCGAATGGTCACGTGGCTGAGTCAGCACCCAGATGTCCTTGCTGGCTCAGAGTCCAGAACTATGCAGGCCTTGTGAGAAGATGGGCTCTGGCCTAAGACCACTGGTCAGTGTGGAGGGGCCCAGGCCAGGGTCTCTTTGTCATCCCTTTCCTCCATGTGCCTGTTCCAGATTCATAGCCAAGTCCAGGGAGGAAAGGTACTGTGGGGTGAGAGGAGACAGGGCCAGATGTGGTTCTATCAGGGCAGAAGACAGAGTGGCGTCCTTTGCTCTCTGTGGTGTTTCTCTCCCCCAGGGCTTGGTGTGAACTGCTGGGAAGGAGCACAGGGAGCTTAGTGTTTGAGGTGTGAATCAATTTTGTTGGGAGGCTAAGAAAGCCAGACCACACTGAGGAGTGTGCAAAGCAGGGGTTCCTCCTAGGGCCACATTTCTCATGACTGCATGTGACGCTGGGCTTCTAGGGTGCACATTCAGGTAGAAGCCTGGATGTGAGGTGCTTAAGAGTGGGTGGAGCTCACAGTCTGTCTTCTCTCTAGGGATCTGGACCACAATGAGATTTCAGGCACAGTAGAGGACACCAGTGGTGCCTTTGCAGGGCTCGACAGCCTCAGCAAGCTGTGAGTATTTCCCAGCATGCCACAGTGGTATGGGTGGCTGCTCTGGCAGCCAGCCTGTGCCTGTCTGTTCTGGACCCCCAAAGGAGAGCAGCACTGCTGAGATCTGCTACTGTGGAAGGAAGAGGCTGAGGCCAAACGTGGGAGACCCCAGCCTGTCACACCAGGAGTCTTTTTACCACCCTGGCGGGCAGTGGGTTTTTAGGGCTTACACGCCTGGTGTTTGGTGGCCTGGGAAGTTTTTCCCAGGAATACTTCACCACTCATGTGAAAACATGTTGGTTTTTATTGTTCTTTGCACAAAGGAGGGTCTTTGCCATCTCACTCAATTTCTAGAAATTTTATAAAATGTCTTGAGTAACTTGACAGTTTTTTCTGTTTTGTTTTTGTGGTGCTGGGGATCGAACCCAGGGTCCTCTGCATGCAAGGCAAGAACTCTAGCACAGAGCTACGTCCTCCACCACTGAGCTACGTAGTTGAGGCTCCTGTCATTATTTGTTAACTGTTATCTGAAATAGAGTCGTTACCAAGGACAAAGTAGTAGCTACTCTGAACTCAGTGTTTTGGGTCATTAACACACAGGAGCAGGGATCACAGTGAGAAGACAGTTGCCATTGATCTCCCCAAGCACGTCCCAGTGACAGGGAGCTGAGCAGAGTGCGGAAGAAAAGTAAATATTTTGAAAGCCCTGGTGGAGGCTGAGACCTGGGAAGCAGTAGTGTGGACAGTCTGCTTAGTGAATTCAGCTTTGTTTTGAAGCATGTGGGTTTTGACACTTTTGTGGTAGGTGGGTACCGAGTAAGAATTAGCTGTTTTGACTGAGGATTGTTTGTTCCTAAGCCTCTCCTGCTTGGATGGGATGTCAGAAGTACTACCTGTTCTCCCCCCTAAAATAATGCTCCCCTTCCTCCAACCTCCTGGCTTCTTACCCCATACACGGCAAGCTCAGGAAGACCCCAGAGCAGCCATGGGCCGTGGTACACGCCTATTGACAAGAAGAGCTCCAGGTTGGGAGCTGTGAGCGCAGAGCACCACAGCTCGCAGTTCTTGGCCTCAGCTGGACCAGCTGGTGGGTGGGCAGTGGTGGCACTGCTATCTTCTCTGTTGCACATGTTGTGCCAGTGGAACCCAGAACTGCTCCTTTGGTTTGTGATTTCCAAGAGGTTCTTCCTGGGAAAGCACCGGAACCGCTAGGGGTCTGTGCTGTGTAAGTCAGCCTGACTGCTTCCTGAGAGCCTGCCCTGTCAGTGACGGTCCTCCTCCTTCCATTGTGGCAGTGGCCCAGCAGCTTAGGGCTGTGCCCCATCCTGTGTTCCTAGTGTTGTCTGACGTAGGCTCCACTGAGGCACTTTCTGCACGCCGAGCCTCGCTACAGTGGAAGATCTCCTGCCTCAGCTACCCAGCCCCACTGAATCATTATCTTGCAGGCGGAGGCTGTGTGCTGGAGAGGGAGAAGACCAAGATCCCCAGTCTTTGAGAAATTGTGACAGTAACTGAACTCCCTTAATGTGTTTAAATAAGCAGTCAGTGGTTTCCGTTTGATGACACATGGTTATATTGCAAAAGGAAAATGTCCTTTTCTTCTTGGATGAAAAAAGAATATGATATGATGCTTGTGACTTAGATTTGAGATGATCCACCTGGGTTAGAGAATTGCAAAAGGGCAGAGCTAGAGGGAAAGTCAGATTGGGACAGTCTATGGCTGGGATGTAGTTTACTGGCAGAATACTTTCCTAGCAGGCACAAGGCCCTGAGTTTAATCTCCACCACTACAAAAAACAAAAACACAACAGATTGGGACAGTCTGATGACTGATCTTGTCATGTGACAACCACTTTATGATACTATTCTGGCCTGATGGTGTGTGAAATTTTGCATTTTAAAAGGAAAGGAGGAAAGTAAATGGTTTGCACGTGATCCTGGTGTGCAGCTCCAGTTCAGCCCGCTGCACTGAGGATAGTGCAGGAGTTGAGGAAACGTTTAGGAAGGGAACCAGCTGCTCCCCTTCCCTATCCTGTCTCGACACATTGCCAGGAGACTCTGTGGCCACACTGTGTTGCCCCATCCGGGTGGCTGGGACCTCGCTCATGGGACCCTGGGAAGTGGGGCGCATGGTAGCACAATGCAGGGCTGTCCGCCACACTGCTGTGGAGATAGCAGTCAGTGCTTTAAGTCTGATCTGGCCTGGCTTGGCCTTAGGAGAGTGCGAGAGGCCCATGTTCTGGATCTACTCAAAGACCCGGGATCCTTCTGCCATGCAGGAGGCCAGGCCTAAAGGTAGATGTATCCAAGAAGTGGGGAGAAGTAGGCAGCAGCCATGAGAGGCGACCTTCTATGATCCTGGGTGGGTGTTGCCCTGCCCTTCCTCTCTCCAGCTGCTGAACTCAGCCAGTTCGGACAGTTCTTGGGTAGTGGCAAGAGTGGCCCTAGTTTTAGCCTGTTCTTTTCCTCTGTGTTTGTGCCACACAAGGCACAGTCAGCACAAGGGAGGGTAGAGGGGTTTCTGGGCTCCAGATGAGAGGCAGTTAATTGGAACCTTGGTGACTGGCGTGGGACATGGGAGGCAGGTACTTGCTCCCTTGTGTTCCTCTCACGGGCAGGGCTTGGGGTACCTGTGGCATCTGTGAAGCAGGTGTGCAGACTTGGACTGCAGGGCAAAGCCTCTGGGTTCCTGCTTGGAGAGTTGCTCCCAAAGACAGTGGGCAGAGCAGGGGCTGCAGAGTGGACCCAAGACAGGGAAGGGGAGGTACATGTCATGGCTCCTCCCAAGGTCATGAGAGCAAGGACCACCGTGGTGCTGCTCCCCGCCCCCAGGGCCTGTACTGTTGTTTTCACATTGGTCAAGAGGTATGTAAAAGGGTTTAGGAGGTGACTTTGCTAGTTCCGTCTTTGCTCCGGGTCAGGCCAGCTGTCCCTTCATGGGGAACCCTGGCTATGGGACAGAGCATCAGTCTTCTTTACCCACACAGCAGCTGTTTATTAGAACCATCATAGCCTACTAATCCAAGCACTATCCCCAAGACCCCCGATGTCTCCAAGGAAAAGGTAAGGGCCTCTTTTAATCCACCAACAAGATGATTGGCCCTGAGTAATTGGGAATTTGAGGGTTTGTTTTATTGCTATTGTCACCATTAGAAATAACAGCCTGCTCTCATTGTAAAAGAGGTCAACATGACTAATATTTAATGGATGAAATAAAGCCCAGCTTTTTCCTGGATCTAGTTTATGAGCGATTTCACTGCACAGTTGCGTTCATTTTTACTAGGACCTGGAACACACAGTGCCGCAACCTGGGGGGGTCTGAGCCTGGAAGTTGGCAGTGCCCTCAGACGCATCGCTGCTAGTTATTTGCTGCTAGGTCTGTGGTTAAAGAGCCTAAGTTAGCAAGGTCACTGGGTTTTCTGCACTCTTGGTTTATTTGTTTTAAAATAAAAGTTTCAGATTGTGAGGCTGCGCAAACACTTTCAGGATGCAATTGTTTTCACATCCACGTAGGCTGCCTCTGAGAGAAAGTCAAGGAGCAGGGTGGTTTGGCCTGTTTGCCCTTCACCGTCTAGAAAAGGCAGGAAACAGAGCTAGCTTTGTCTATGGGCAGAACAGAGTAATTTCTGGGGGCTGGTGGATGGAAGGCACCTCTGGGAAGCAAAACAGTCTGTTTCTGATGAAATGAGTCAGGAACCCCAGTGGCAAGACTGCCCAGGAGTTGGCCCATGGGCCAGTGGTGCCCTGGGAGCGGGTGGAGCGGGCACCCCTGTACCTGCTCTGGGTGTGACTGCTTCTGGCCTGGGGCCTTCCCTGCGTCCTGTTTGTGGATGGCCTAAGCTCAGCCCCTGTGCTGGGTGAGACCTTGGCCGCCCTGTTATTTTCAGTTTCAAGGGTTCACCTTTCCTTTGTTTTTCTTCTCTCAGGGAGGAGCTTCTCTTTTTGGGTCAGAATCTTAAGCAGGGTGAAGGTAGAGTTGGCACGAAGTCCAGATCTTTCCCTGATTCTTGATGAGATCCTAGATCATCTCTCCCAGCAAGGGACTGAGTCAAACTGCCTTTCTCCAGAGGGTTTTTGTTTGTTTGTTTGTTTGTTTCCTCTTTGCCCACCTGTGCCCTGTTACCTGGTAGTTTCTATCCTAGACCAGTTGACTCTGAGAATTCCCAGGCATTCAGCCCACTTAGGGAGCTCTCTAGAGACTCTTGTGGACATTAAAGTTGAAGAGTCCGTTCAACTGGTTGCTCACTGGCAGACAGGTTCGTGTGCCACCAGGAGGCCAGGAGGTTGGAGAGATGCCTTTGGATTCTCCTCAGAGACCATAATTGTATTGTTGCCGACCACAGAGAGGCTGTGCATTCCCTGTGTCCGGCATGCCTTAGAGCAGTGGTGGCAAACCTATGGCATGCGTGCTGCAGCGGCTGTTTGTTATCACTGAAACTTGAAAGGTTCACCACCACTGCTCTCACGGCTCCCCTGTTGGGAGCTGTGGGGCCCACAGTTTCACTTTTCCCCACCTGTTACTTGCCTGTTCCACAAAGGGCTTGGCCAGTTCATTGCTTTTACTGGGCATAGAAAATGCATAGAAAATAGGGTACCATGTTTTTATAATTTCATTATTTTCTTTTTCTTCTACACATCCTACCTTCAACTGGAATCTAATTCTAGAGCTAAAATGCAACTGTTATAATTCCATATTTCAAGTTAGGTTCATTACATGTTAGCTAAAGGTCTCAATTGAATAGAATGGAAGCAGCACTCTGTTCTGCATGTGTTCTGGGGGGGCAGACTTTAGAGTCGGAGAAAACTCTTAGCTCCTGTTATGGCTGGTTTTGGAACTGCCTGAAAGCAGGAGCTGCTTCTCATGGATCAGCAGCCCAAGGGTACAGATGTTAGAGAACCTGGAAGGTTGACTGTTGAGGACCCAACTGCATGGGATTTAATGAACCTTATATATAATCTGGGACCTTGCTCAACTAGGCATCTCCTGCAGGTCCTGTGGGCAAGCACACAGCTCCCTGGAGCTGTACCCTGGCTGCTTGGGTGGTGTTTGGTACAAAGAGCTATGGAGCCATCATGATGGACACCCATTTTCCTGTGCCCTTCTTGTCTATTTGGGGAATCACTGTCCCCAGAAAGCACTTCTTAGAAGTGGATGGCAATTTTTAATGGATGCCACAGTTTTCATGACCTTCTCGGACTCTGCTTCCTCTTAAACAGTAACTAGTCCTTTGTCTGTTGGGAGGCCATGGCTCAGCCACACCCTCACCCGTTTGGGCGGTCCTTGGAGAGAGACAGCCCAGGCTGGACAAGGTGACTTCCATTTGACATTGCATGGGCCTTTCTAGGCCAGGCAGGGTATGCAATTCCAGCCTGTCATCACTATGAAATTCTAATGAAGGTAAGCATTTCATTTCAGAAAGGGGAAGGCCTATAATCTCACCACAGGGCAGCTTTACCCCTGCCTCTCATGGACAGACTTACCAGGTACCACTGCCCTAATTGTGTGTTCTTTCCTCAACCTTCTCCTGTCTCCCTGACTCTGATCTCTTCTGTTTGGAAACTGCAGGTCTCTGTTTGGAAACAAGATCAAGTCTGTGGCTAAGAGAGCATTCTCGGGACTGGAAGGCCTGGAGCACCTGTGAGTACCTTGCCAGTCCTTGCCTACCAGAGGTGGCTGCCAGGGAAATTTGTTAGCAATTTAATTGTATCTTTATAAATCAAGACACAGGCTATTTGCAAGCACCAGCTGCTTGCTTTTCATTATAAGCGGCTTCAACTTTGGCCTTTATTTGGCCTATACTAGAACAGTCATTGAACACATGGCTGGTTGCTGTGCTCCTAATTAGTGTGCTGGGTGTTTGCATAAGTACCTTCCTTTCTCCTGCTGCACTGTTACCCCTGCACCATGCTCCTTCGTGGGCACCTTCTCATTGTCACTGCCACAAGGGTCCTTTATCCTGGCCCAGTTGGTATCTCTGCTAAAGCAGCTCAGCCACGCTGAGCCACACGTTGGGCTGACTGCAGTCTTCTTTCTTGGAATGGCGCCTCTGAGGCCCTGGGAGGAAGAGGACAGCCAGCCCCAACTGTTCTTCTTGCTTCTGCAGTGGATGCCTCTAGTGTTTGGTTTCAGATTATTTCCTCTTTGAATCAGGTTCAACCTTAATTCTGCCAGGGAAGATTTTGCCTGTTGATTGAGCAGCATCCACCTAAGATCAGTGCTGCCCTTAAGGCTGGCTTGACCCAAGTCACTCCATGGGCTGTGTCAGCACATATGAAGTGAGAGCCACCTCCAGTGGAATTATCTCAGAGTCTGGCTAGTAGTATCTGTGGGTCACCTCGGAAGCCAGGGTGGTCCCAGAAAATCCCTGAGTGTCCTGGCTTAGGCATGTGGCTACCCTGAAGGGTATCCAGGGTTTCTTTGCACAAGTCACTGTGTTCTGTTTCAGAAACCTGGGAGAGAATGCCATTAGGTCTGTCCAGTTTGATGCCTTTGTAAAGATGAAGAATCTTAAAGAGCTGTAAGTACCTGCGAAGTTCATGGCCATCATTGACATGAGTAGAGTTTTAGAGTAAGAAGCACCTTTAATTATATTGTGTAACTTTATATAGTAGCTAAATTGTCCTTTGAAAAAAATGTCCTGTGGCACTTACTCTGGAGCAGAAGAAAGCAAACTTTCTGTTAAAGAGTGATACAGTACTTTGGACTTTGTGGGCCATAGGGTCTGTGCATGGCTGCTGAGCTGTGTCATTTCAGCAGAAAGCAGCTGTGAGTAATGCATGAATAAATGGGTATGACCGAGTTAGAGGAGCTGGCCTAGGACTCCCGAGTTGCCTTTCCTTTTGCCATGTGTGACTAGTTTTGCAGCCAGTAAGTTCTAGCTGTAACATCAGTTCCCTGTGAGTGTGACTTTGGGGACTCAGAAGTGCTTTGGTCATCCTTGTGCCCTGCTTCATTGCATTTGTGAGGCCACTCCTGGTGGACCCTTGTTGGGGTGGGGAAAGTAGGAGTGGGGGAATGGGTGCAGTGTCCATGATGAGCACTGAAGTGGATGGTGACATTCCTGAGAGGAGGGGAGGTGCGCAAACACTTGCCTCAAGGTGATGAATTGTCAAGAAACTTGAAGCTGCCAAGCTCCTTCTTAGAAGAGTCAGGACCTAAGAACAGGAGTTCATAACAGGCTCACTGGGACCTTGGGGCTGTGCACAGTGCTCTCTTCATTCAGCCTCAGCACTTCCACATCTGCCTCTCTGGGTGAGACAGAAAGAAACAATTCCATAGCTCCTAGTCCCAAGACGGAGCAGGTGATGCCAGGCCATTTCAGAAGGCTGGGTGTAGGAATCTGATAAAGCATGCTGAATGAAACGCTGGTTGTGAACGATGGGGGTGTGCTCTGTGAACTTGTTTATATACTTGTTTCTACTATTCTGTCTTTGAAACTTGCAGATATTATTGGACTAAATGAGATGAGGGTGTCTGGAGAGGAGGGAAGGAAGGTTTTCCTTTTGGGGCTCTTACGAGACTGTTTTCTAGTTAGGAAGAAAGTGGGCCCTTCCAGAAGTTTGGACACCCTGTACCCCCCACCAAAACAAAAAACTGCTTCTCCCTGGTTCTAGATGCTTAGCCACGTCTCCTGCCTGGGTTTCCCATCAGTGGCGCATATACCCAGCTGTGGCTGGCCTGGGCCCAGTCCTCTGAGGGGAGAAATGGATTCATTCCACTTGGTCATTCTCTTACCCCATCAGATGAGGGCAGGTTGTCCTGTGCACTTAGTCATCCTCTGGGTAATTTTCCACAAGCAATAATTAAAAACACATTTCAAGTTGGAATCATGAGAATGCACAGTGTCAGCCTACGGAGTATTGAGATGGCTGAGGCAGGGGCCATGCAAGGCAGTGCCTGAGAAGGCTGTTTGTGGTCCTCACCGGACAGTGAACCTGGCCCTGGTCAGAGAACTAGCAGGGTTGGGGCTCAGGAGGTCACTCTCTGCCCTACTGCCTGGCTTCAGTCCCTCCCATGTCTTTTTGGTCTTTGCCTTATTCCTTAGGAAATCCCTCCTTCCATTCTTGTAGGGCCTGGTCTCCAACGTGGAAAATTCTCTAAACAGTGCCTAGCAGGCACACTGAATGGGTTACAAGGCCCACACCTTTCTACACAGATCTGATCAAGGGTAGAGGTCAAATTTGTTTTCCCCAGTGTGTTGCTGTGCTCCTTCACTGTCCTACATAAGTGTCTGAAGTGTCACGGTGATGGCTGACTTTTGTCCTCTGCTTTCCTGTACAATGCCCAGGCCCTCCTGCTTGGCCACGGCCCAAGGTACATCTGATGGCAGAGAGTTTCTTCTGTCTCTACCAGGCTGATGAGGTCCCCAGTGCCTGGCACAGCCAACCAGCTACCACCTAGAGCTTGTTCCTGTGATGCAAGATGCTCACCTACACATATGCAGAGAAAGAATAGTCTGATTTCTCGTGGTTAGCAGAGACTGTCTTCCCACTACCTACAGTGGCTCTCAGCAGAACAGCCCTCACTGTCTCTCAGCAGAACTTGACCTGCTAATCAAACAAAATGCAGTCTTATAATATGGGCCTGTATCCCTATTATAAAACTTTGGGATAAATTATTTCAATCTTTGATAAAGAAATTTGCAAAATTATTTTAATAAGTTACACAGCTCATCTGGGAATAAGGAATAGTATATTTTACTTAATTTAGTTGGCCTGGGATTAAATTTCATTCTTTCTTGCTGTTTACTAGTTTGACAGTTTCTCTGGTTATTAGGAGGCAAGAAAGTGAAACAGAACGCCAGTCCTCGGGCTTATTTTTATTTTGCTGGTGTCTAAAGGACAGTGGTGGCTGGCAAAGGGAGCTGATGTTGGCCGGCATGATGTGTTTGTAACTTCTAATCTCTCTCATGCCTCCTCCTTTGGTTACCAGGTACAGAGATGATTTGTTTCAGGCATGCCTGGGTGGGTTTTTTTTTTTTTTTTCTGTCTTTTCTCTTCTTATGGGCCAGCCATTGCTCTTGAGTTCGAGCCTTGAGGTTTTGCAGGATCAGGGAAGCTAGACCCTCTGGGTGACTTCTCTAGTGACTCCTCAGGAAGGAATGTCTGCTCAGATGGCCATTCTGATTTCTGTTTGAAAAGCTTATCCTAAGTTGCTGAGAAATGAAAAAAGAAAATATTCTCTGTTTTGGTTGGAGCCTCACAAAACCAAAGTTAAGCATTCTCATGCTCCCTGGGCAGTGGCAATTAACTAACAAGCACTATTTAGGAAACAGAGCTGAATTCTGCTGGCCTCCTTAATAATGCTGGTGTGGAAATAAATAAGGCGGCGGCATGTTCGTGAGGCTTACACTTGGACGTAAGAAACCATGCAGCATTGACAAGTAACAGCCACATAGGAAAAGAGCACTCTTAGGACTTGTTGCAGAATTTAGATCAAAGTCTTGGACTGAATTTGGAGGTCCAAGTAGCTGATCAGAAAAGGAAACACCAGAGAGGGGAAAGTGTTCCTGCCACTGTTCAGTGTATCCAAAGTCCAGAAAGGTTGGAAGGCCTCTCCAGGGTCACACAGGAGAATGAGGACAAGAGTGAGGCTGCACAGTGCTGTGACTCTGGTTGTGCACTCCGCGTCACTGGTAGCGTGTCAGAGGTGCAGAGGCCTCCAAGTAGATCATGTCCGCTGTTCTCGGTTACTGGAGAAGACCCAGGAGGAAAAGTATACCCCATCTAGTGTGTTGGTGCTGGCAGTGGACGCCAGTGGAAAGTGATTGGTCCTGCTATATATTAAGAAAGACTTCTCCCTTGTGGTCACTCGGTAAACATCCACTTCTTCTCTTCTTTCAGCCACATCAACAGTGAGAGCTTCCTGTGTGACTGCCAGCTGAAGTGGCTGCCCCCGTGGCTAGTGAGCAGGACGCTGCAGGCCTTCGTGACAGCCACCTGTGCCCACCCAGAGTCACTGAAGGGACAGAGCATTTTCTCAGTACCACCAGAGAGTTTTGTGTGTGGTAAGACCATCTTTGGCATTCTCTTTCCACGAAGGGAAGGCAGCCAGGAGGAACTCCGTACGTTATGGGAGTCATTCTTGGGATCTAAGTAAACCCCATCCGTGGTTACACATCAGCTGCTGGATACAATTTATTTCCCACTGAAACCACACACAGCATTTACTGTATGGTGCCTTATTATGTGGTTCTTGGAGTACGTGCATTTAACCAGAGGCGGGGAGTAGAGTGGGCTTAGCTGCAAATCAAAGCAGTCAGTTACAGGAAGATCGCTCTGGTGTTTCAAAAGGGTACTGGTGCCTGGGTTTAGCTGTGAATTTACTCAGTGTATGAGGCTGGGGTTTTAATATGTGTTTCTTTCCAGTCCCAAGAACGAGAGGTTAAACACAGGAAGAGTGGGTCTCAGGAGAACATTTGCTGCTGTAAAAATAATTCTTCAATGTTGACTTGCACTCTTGCTGTTTCTCCAGACCACTGAAATCTGCACTAGTAGCTTGAAATTCTTTCTTTCTTCTGGTTGTTGGAATGTAGCTCTTGCAGTCTTTTTGACCAGGAGTGATCAGGGCCCAAGTTTGGTTGCAAAGAATGCAGAGAAGGCTGAACAGCTGAAAACACATACAGAGGCTGTCTTGCACAGTAGTGACACAGCCTCACACCCACGAAGATGGGAGTCTCACAGAACCAGGTGAATTTGGAGTTGTTCCTGGTGTTTGCTCTAAGCAGGAGTGAGGGCTCCCCAGACATGGCCAGAAGTGCTGATCAGTTTAGTCCTCGCTGCTCTCACTCCTCACCAGGAGCCTACCAAGGATATAGGGGTCCCTTTGTGCTGCTTCTCTGTCCTACTTTTTGGCTGTAACAGTCATCAGTATACCTGTGGAGTGGAGGGCAATAGATAAGAGTGTTTTACACACACACACCCTTCACTGTACCACTTCTGAAAGTGGGCTTGCTGTGCTGGTTCCTGTTCCAGACCAGGGAGAAGTAAACATGAACAACATGGGAGCAGCCCTACACGTGGGTCTGTCCTTGCTTCTGTGTGGCCTCTGAGGCTATGCATAGCTCCCATTTTCTAGGCACAAAATGGCTTTGCACACTGTGGTTATCAATGTGTTGTTCAAATCTGTGACCATTATTTCTAGAACTCCCTGAAAGTAAGTTTTCTGCCACTTCCTCCTTCCTGTTGTCATAGGGCAATCTTGCCCTCTGGATGAGCCAGCTGGCTGTTCAGTACACAGCACGTAGCATGTGGCCCTGGCATATTCTGGATAGCAACAGTTGTTTATTTCACATCTGTCAGGCCCAACCCATGTTTCAGCCTTCCCCGCAATTACCACTGTGTTGGTAATCATGAAAGTGCTTGGCAAATGATCAGTGTCAAACTCTGGGTGTTTCTCACTTTTTTTTTTTTAAAAAGGAAACGTTAGGTGCTTTCTGCCCACCAGGATGGCTAGTGTAATGTCAGGAACAGGTGCAGGTGAGGAGGCCCAGAAACCGAACTACCCTCCACTGCTGGTGTGAGTTTAAAATGGCACAGTCACTTTGGAAGGCAACCTTAGCAGCTCTTCACTTAAACATAGAAATAGGAGTGAAGATGTGACCCATCGGTCTCTCTCCTAAGTAAATCCAAAAGAAACATATGAATGTTCACAGCAGCACTACTCATAACAACTGTAAAGTGGGAGCAGCCCATGCCCAGCAGTTTATGAATGCATAAGTAAAAGGTGGTAGAGTCATTCAATGGGATATTATTGGGCATTAAAAAACAAGCAGTCTTTTAGCACAGATGAAATTTGAAAATGATAAGCTAATTGAAAGCAGTCACAAAAGACTACAAGTTATATGATTTCATGTGTATAAAATGTCCAGAATGGGGAAATCTGTAGAGGCAGATAGTATATTAGTGGTTGTTTAGGCTGGGGAAGAAAGGAGAAAGAATAGCTAAAAGGTACAGGATTTCTGTTTTAAAATTGATTGTGGTGATGGTCACACCTATGTGTTAATAACTAAAAACTATAGAATTGTACACTTTGAATGATTAGTGTAATTGTAGCTCACTAAAAATTTTTAAAAATATGTATGTGAAG
The DNA here is from genome assembly GCA_004363535.1 of Dasyprocta punctata. Lineage (NCBI taxonomy): Eukaryota > Metazoa > Chordata > Mammalia > Rodentia > Dasyproctidae > Dasyprocta > Dasyprocta punctata. The sequence goes on along the minus strand of RJWM01006859.1, from coordinate 23,532 downwards.
ATCATAAAAACAGGGGCAACCCACTCGGGCCCCCCCTTCTGTCCCTTAGACAGAAGCTGTCTCTCAATAAATATCTTCTGATCTTAAAAAAAAAAACAAAAACAAAAAACAAAACAAAAAAAAAGATCATAAAAACTTATTCCTGTAAAGTATAATTGGATGGCTTTAGAATACTCCAAGTTGTGCTGTGACTACTAATTTTAAAAACATTTTCATCCTCTCTAAAACCCCTTGCCCCAGAGCATCAGCAGTTGCTCGCTATTCTCCCTTGCTCTAAGGCCTCTGCAACTGCTTATTTATGTCTGACTTACCTATCTGGACAGTTAATACAAACAGAGTCATGCAATCTATGATCATTTGTACCTATCTTTCCTCATTGAGCTGTCCCCTAGCCCCACAAATTGGGCATTGGGCACACTAGCTGGGCACTTTACCACTGAGCTGAATACCTAGCACTTAGCATAAATTTTTAGCATATGTTAGTACTTTATTCTTTAATGGCTGAGTAGGACTCCTTTGTATGGGTATATACTTATGCATTCATCAGATGATGGGCATTAGATTATACTTACTTTAAATACTGTGAATAATGTGAACTTTCATATGCAAGTTTTTGTGTGAATTCTCTTAGTACTGAGATATCACTTATGGTGATGGACAGGGCCTTTGGAAGATCTCATCTCTGCTTGATCTCTGATTCTGTTTCTTGTTACCTTGAACGGCAGCTGTGTACTGAGAGCTTGGCCACCTTATACTTGACCCTTCTCTCCCCAGATGACTTCCCAAAGCCACAGATCATCACCCAGCCAGAGACGACCATAGCTGTGGTGGGCAAGGACATCCGGTTCACGTGCTCGGCAGCCAGCAGCAGCAGCTCCCCTATGACCTTCGCTTGGAAGAAGGACAATGAGGTCCTGGCCAATGCCGACATGGAGAACTTCGCCCATGTCCGTGCTCAGGATGGAGAGGTGATGGAGTACACCACCATCCTGCACCTCCGTCGTGTCAGTTTTGGCCATGAGGGCCGTTATCAGTGTGTCATCACCAACCACTTTGGCTCCACCTACTCGCAGAAAGCCAGGCTCACTGTGAATGGTATGGAGACGCCGTCTCTTTGTGGTTCTCTGCAGGATTCCCACAGACCACACTCCTGATTCCCCTGTCTATTACCCATGTAAAGGTGACTAGGAAGGAGACACCCAAGCCTCTTCTGGCCCTCATAAACTTCTGTCTAAAGTGGGTTTCTTCAAGAGGAAAGGCCATCCCATTAGCTTCCTTGGAGCAAACGTGCGCCCCAGCCTTCCCTCTGTAATTCCATCTTGTGTTTCCCAGGCCCTTTCCTGGTAGCTAGTTAAAGCAGGCACACTTTAGGGCCCTGCTTCTCGGAGACTTCTGTATACAGACTGATGACCATGAGGTGGAATGTTCCATCACAAGCCTTACCCTTGAGCGAGTTCTCAGCAGCCCAGAGTGTAAGGGAAGGTCAGTAGAGATGCTGTGCCTGTGGTCAGGAGAAGCTGAGCATCTCTTGCGGATCCAGAGGTACCACATCAAGGGTGAGGAGGCAGTGAGCTGACACCCGGGCACAGTGCAGGGAGGTCTACTTGTCGGAGGATTTCCCAGGCTTCCCATGTGCTGGCTGTCCCATAACTTCACCCTGTGTGCACTGTCTTCCAGTGTTGCCATCATTCACCAAAATGCCCTATGACATCGCCATCCGAACTGGTACCATGGCGCGCCTCGAGTGTGCTGCCACTGGCCACCCCAACCCCCAGATCGCCTGGCAGAAAGATGGAGGCACAGACTTCCCTGCTGCGCGTGAGCGACGCATGCATGTCATGCCAGATGATGATGTGTTTTTCATCACCGATGTGAAAATAGACGACTCAGGGGTTTATAGCTGCACTGCCCAGAACTCGGCCGGCTCCATTTCAGCAAATGCCACCCTGACTGTCCTAGGTATGCTGTTGATAAGTCTTGGGGGTTGGGGGTGAGGGAAAGACATATTTAAATACCAAGGCACCTAGAAGGAAACTCGTCAGACTGCTCTGTGGAGCCTGGATGGGCTGTTTCTAATAAGTCTGAAATTTGGGGCTGCTTTCTAAGATTTTTCTTAGCAAGGAGTTTGTTCTGTGTCTGTCTGTCTAGTACATGTTTACAGTACATGATGTTTACATTCATCTTGAAGAGTTGCGTACATGTACACAATATACTTGTGTCTTTTTTTAGTCCCTATCCCCTAATTCAGTGACAGCAAATTTTTTAGAGCTTTCAATAATAATAAACAGAGCACTGTGGCCTGCCATAGGCTCGCCACCACTGCCCTAGTTCTGTTTCTTGTGGGGAAAAAAAACAAAACAAAACTAATAGCCAATGAATGAACAGCCTTGATAAGACTCAGGTGTATGACAAAGTGAATTAAGAATTGCCCTCTGAATTGGCAGGATAGGTGTAGTCTTGGTCAGGAAGAGGGACACAGGCCTCACAGGACAGTTTGGGAGCAGCAGGGCTCTGTGGTTAAGAGGTCAACACCTTTTCCTTGTGAAGGCACCCCGAAAAGCATGCCACCATGAACACGTCAGATGGCATTTTACGGATATGCAGGATTACCCCCTTGTCTAGAAAAACAAGTAGATCTACAGTAAGTGAGGCTCACGGGATAAAGGCATGAACTTCCACTGACCTCTTGCAGAAACCCCGTCCTTGGCGGTGCCCTTAGAAGACCGTGTGGTCTCTGTGGGAGAAACTGTGGCCCTGCAGTGCAAAGCGACCGGGAGCCCTGCACCCCGCATCACCTGGTTCAAGGGGGATCGGCCGCTGAGCCTCACTGAGCGGCACCACTTCACGCCGGGCAACCAGCTGCTAGTCGTTCAGAACGTGGTGGCAGAAGACGCAGGCCGCTACACATGTGAGATGTCCAATGCCCTGGGCACGGAGCGTGCGCACAGCCAGCTGAGCATCTTGCCTGCCCCGGGCTGCAGGAAGGACGGGACCACTGTGGGCATCTTCACCATCGCCGTGGTGTGCAGCATTGTCCTGACGTCTCTGGTCTGGGTGTGCATCATCTACCAGACCAGGAGGAAGAGCGAGGAGTACAGTGTCACCAACACAGGTTAGGCCCTGCTGCCACAGCTCACTGTGAGGGGGCGCTGAGCAGCAGTGATGGCAAGGCCAGGTCCAGAACTCGTGTGTACTCAGAACCCCAGAGCCTTTGGGAAGACGGTGTTCTAGATAGCGGAGGCTTTGAGCCACTGACACCATGTTAACTCTAGGCCTGTGCATGAGATGAGAATACTGTTACATACGAGCACCTGATGGAGGAACTCTGGTGATTCAGTTGGCCCTCCAGCCTCACGGCAGCGTGCTTCTGTGAGCCCGTCGCTCTTCAGCTCGGTGGGAGGTGGCAGTCCTCACGGGCGCTGGCTGCACAGCCGCTCTGCCTGGCAGGATGGCTGTTGACAGAGCCATCTTGCTTCTGGGACCAGGTGAACGTTATGTCTGCATTTGTTCTCACTGTGGCCTTAGTGTCCCATTGTCTTGTCTTCTTGCAGATGAAACCATTGTGCCACCAGATGTTCCAAGCTACCTGTCTTCTCAGGGGACTCTTTCTGACCGGCAGGAGACTGTGGTCAGGACAGAGAGTGGCCATCAGGCCAGCAGACACATTGAAAGCAATGGTAAGGCCTCAAGAACAGTGAAACAGAGGTCTGAGGTGATTGTGGGCCCAGGGCAGGTGGGACTAAACTGGTGAACTAGAAGACTGCATGGCAAATGGCTTCTGTTGGTCACTACTTGGGCTTAGTGCTATCTATGTCAGAATAAAGTGGGATTGATGGGAATAATAGCTGCAAAGGACCCTCAGGGCTTGAAACCAGAACACTGCTTGTGCAGTCACCCCTTCATATGCATGGATTCAACCAAGCACAAAATGAAATAGTTAAAAAGTACTTTGTACTTAACATAATCAGACTGTTCCTTCTCATTCTCTAAATATACGAGTAATCTAGAGATGACTTAAAGTATGTGGGACGATGCTCATACATCCTGTGCAGAAACTGTGTTATTTTATGTAAGACACTTGAGCATCTCTGGCTTTTGATGGGGCCCTGGGACCAACCCCTTGTGGATACCAAGGGATGACAGTAGAGAGAAATACCCAGGTCTGCTCTCTGGTCTAGTCTCATAGAAAGGGGAGCAACTTCAGATGGTGGGAGATTCTGGGTATTTGCCTAGGGCCAAAAGGGATTATCCTCCTGAGAACAACTTTCAGGTGGCTCCAAATGCTGAAAGGCCTGCCTGCCAGGAGGGTACAATTAGAAAACATGCTCCTTGCTGGACCTCTTGAGGCATATAATCCACTACTCAAAAGCAAATTCATAAAAAAGGCTGTTTCAGCGTCCTTGTCCATTCATTCCCTCTATGAGGATAACCAGGAAGTGCCAAGCAGTGTTTCTGACTGGGAGAATCCATTGCAGGTGTTTGCCTGAGAGACGCAAGCCTCTTTCCAGAGGTCGATATTCACGCGATCACATGCAGGCAGCCCAAGCTCTCTGTGGGATACATTAAAGAGCCCTGGAAGGTGACGGAGAAGGCCAGTGGGACACCTGGTCCACCTAAGATGGGTAGGAAAAAGTAGTTTGCTTTTGAAATCCAAATTTTGGTTGACATACTCACTATATGAAAGGGAGGGACACATTATTGGTTTAGTACTGTCTCTGAATTTGGTTTTCAGTATATAAACAAGAAGCTTCAGCCTGGCTCCCTTTTAATTCTAGAACACTTTCTCATAGATAAACTTATAGGGTACTAAGCCAGAGCATGAATTTTCTAAAATTTATAAGCAACTTAAGAGCCAAGACCCCAAAATACAGTTTTAATGTGTTTTCACCAGGGATATTTTGAGGCTAAATCTCTTAGCCTCATTTTTTGCCCTGTGATCAAAAGTGGTGTGATCACATTTTTTGTGCACAAAACTACATCTGGAACATTTAATTCACTAGCAGCCTGGGGAATGTCTAGGTCCTTTTCTGTGAGTATGCTTCAGGGAGGAGCGTGTGTGTACACAGGTGTGTATACTGGTGATGTAAACGTCATGCTCACCTTTTCATAGCTGAAGGAGGGAAGCAGCCTGTGCCTTGTGTGGAGTTGGGGACGCCAGTGATGACAATGGTTCTGTCTTTGCTCTGTCCTTTAGAACATAGTGGCCCTGTGATATGTAGTGACTGCAATGCTGATATGGACAGTTACTCCAAGGAACAGGCCATGTATCCTCAGCCTGTGTCCAGAGACAGTGTACAGCCAAGTACAGGAGGTAGCCAGGAGCCCAGTCAGAGTCACCGAGAACATTCTTCACAGCACCCTCCCAGTGGGACTTCTGAGGTGTCCTGTACCGACTGCAGGGGTTCCCTCTACCCCAGTAACCATGATAGAATGCTGCCATCCTTGAAGAGAAAGCCAGTGGTATCTCCAGATGGAAAAGGTAACTTCTGTCTTCTGAGGCATCTGCAGCAGGTGGGTTAGAGCAACATCAGTGGTCAGACTTGGAGGGTCTGATGTTCCCTGTCTTTTCTCCTAGGGGATTCATGTTGGACTTTAGCACGATTGTATGACTCAGACTCCCCAGACCAACAACCTCCATCTACGTTAACTTCAGGCAGCCCAGAGCTCCCAGAAGCCCAGCACTTGCTTGTTTCCAATGGCCACCTCCCCACAGCACGTGACTCTGGTCCCGAATCCACACCACTGACAGGACAGCTCCCCAGGAAGTGGAGGGGACCACTGCTGTTGGCACCAAAAAGCTAGGTTTTGTCTACCTCAGCTCTTGTCGTACCACGGTTTGCAGGAAAGAGAGGTAGGAGAGGCTCTGCGGAGCTGGGCTGAAGCATCACTGATCTGTACATAGTCCTAACTCCGTGCGGATAACAGTCACAGGACTTGCGTCTGAAGCACAGAAATGCAAGAGGCTATTTGTGTACAAAAGGCAGAAAAAGTATTTGATACCATTGTACATAAGAGTTTTCAGAGATTTCATATATATTATATATCTTTTACAGAGGCTATTTTAATCTTTTAGTGCATGGTTAACAACAGAATTATACAATTTTGACAATATTATTTTCTTATCAGGTTGCTGTTTAATTTTGAGGGGGGTGGGGACTAGTTCTGGTGCCTTAATGCACAGCTGGAACTTAGGTGAAAACCACGTTTGCTCCCCAGCACTTCTGGTGGCTTGGACAGAATGTGAGGTCCTTGGCTTCCTGTGCCACAGTCAGACTGCCATGTCATGTGCAAGTCACTCGTCTCTGCAGAGAGTAACTACTCACCTTAGGTTTAAGTTCATTCTTTAAGGGGAGAATTATTAAGCCACCACAATTAAGCACTGCCTTTCTTCCTTCTTTGAAGTTCATTTTATGATAAAAGCAAATGTGGTCTTGTCTGGATCCTTGGATTGTTATTTGAAGCTTTTTATTAAGGCAAAGGCTGCTGGTGTTGGTACCTGTGGATTTTTTCAATAGTGACGTTTTAGTTCTGCCAATATATTACATTAGAGGATGAAAAGGATAAAGTTCTCACTTTTCAGGGCTAGCTTATTTCTACTGAAGAGCCAGAGCAGGCCTGTCCACACCTTTTCCCTCGCACAGATGGAGCTGGGCTTGGACTGTACAATATTTAGCCCCAGTCCTGGGTATATTTGCACTTTTGAGACCTGTAGCTAACCATCTTGTGAGTGCCAATGTGTAATTCAGTAAAAATTACCTTGAAACAAGCAAGGTCTTTAAAATCTCAGAGAGCAAGTTTCTTTAGCCAAACGCTGAAGGGAGGTGTTGACAACATGGTTACTTAAATTTTACTGTCAGAGGTCATCACTGTTCCAAAGGTAAGCACATTGAGAATTTTGTTCTCAAGTTAATAATGTTACTTCCATAAAATATGTGAATTTGCTGCTTCTGAGAGGCAATGTGAAAGAGGAAGTATTACTTTTATGTACAAAGTTATTTATTTATAGAAATTTTGGTACAGTGTACATTTAAAAACATGTAAAATATTGAAGTGTCTAACAAGTGGCATTGAAGTGTCTTTAATAAAGGTTCATTTATAAATGTTCAGTGTATAGCTGGGGTCATTCTTTCTGTTGTAATAGCAGTCATTTTGCTTTTAATGGTTTTTTCCCAAAAAAGGACAAAAAACAAAAAACAAAGCAAAACAAACAAAAAAAACCTTAGGCAAAGCAGCAGCATGTCCTGTTGCTGCATGGAAGACATCACTGCTAGATGCCTGCAGTTTCAGACGCCTGCAGTTTCTCCCTGGAGCTGGCTACACCTGGACCTTGTTTTAGTCAAGCCCTGAAATCCCCAAATACGCTAACCTTTCCACATCTTCCGTACTGCTTCCAGTGTGAGCCTGCAACTCCAGGCCACAGACCCTACTGAGAAGCAGTGCCAGGCCCAGTGTGCACCAGGGAAGCGTGGCGTGGGGCTCCGCTTCCCGAGGCCGCTGGGCCCGCCCAGGCGTAGGCCCTGCCACTGCTGGCTTAGTGGACACGTCTCTGTAAAGTAATACCATCATGTGTTTTTATAGGTGAAATAATTAAAAACAGCAGCCTGGTTACCAGAAAGAATGCTTGCTATGCACCTGTAGTTCATTTTTTTTAAAAACAAAGCTGAAACCTTACACAATAGGAATTTACCCTCAGGAGAAATAGCCACATGCAGCATTTTGCCCTGAGTCTCCTTCCTTTTCCTTAGCTATCCCTTGTTTTAAAATTGTAACCATCTTGCCTTGTGCTGCATCCACCATCAGGTGGCAGGAAATGAAAGATCAGATTAAATGAAAGCTCTGAAGGGCTAGGCCTCGGCATCAGCAGACTTAATATTTATTGAGCGATTCTGAGAAGACTGTTCAGACTTTTGCCAGGGACATGGTTTCCTTGTTCTGGCCACAGCAGGTGACGGCCTGGAGTGTCCTCAAGGTTGGAGTCTTAGCAGGTTGGGCTGCCGCCTGGGTCCCGCTGTTGAGAGGACGGAGCGGCGCTGCGCGAGAGGCGTGGTCTCGCCACAGTCCCCTTTCCTTGGGTGCACGGGTGCGGCCTCTGCCTCACCGACTCTTTCTGCCCACTCTAGACAGCATGCTGCGGGCCTGGTCGTAAGCACCCAGAAAGATGAACCCTCCCAGGCTGATGGCTGCCATTCGAGGGAGGACACCTGCGAATAACCTACGGGAAAAAGAGGTTTTTTTAATTGTGTGTATAAAATAGTCACATTTTAATACCCACAGCTTGCTCAACTCCACCTGCACCGCAGGATCAGTGGCCCCAATAAAAGGAGTCAAAGGGCTGAATCCAGTGCGGCTAGAGGGTGCTGTCCAGGATGACGGGCTCAGGAGTCAGTCGGGGGAGACAAGCAGACTGTCAAGTAGCCCTGATGATCCTGCCATGGACTTGGTCACATTTTGTCCTCAAAACCCCACAAATGTGATGCCACAAGGAGGAACTAAGGCTCAGTGGATCCTTGTTTTCTTTTTCAGTCCAAATTAGAACTGCGGCAAGTGGCGCAGCGCCGGAGCCCAGGCGGAGAAGAGCAGCCCCGGGCAGCGCAACCCTCCTGGCTGTGCCCAAGTCCATGTTCACGTGGGTTCACTGTGACTCTGCTGAGGAAAGAAAAGCTGCAAATAACCCTGGTCCCTGTCATGGCGCAGAGCAGACAGCTGACAGGGAGCGGGCAGAAGTAGGACATAGACACCAACAGTGAACACGCATGACACAGGTTTCAAAGCAAGTCCACGTGAGGGCAGGCTAAGGCTGTGTCCATAGCCGCGTACCCCTGCTTTCTGTGGCAGCCAGGAGGACAGGAGACCTTCCCATCCACATTTTCAGGATGTCTGAACACCTCACCAGAAGGGTACTCCGTAAGTAGAAACCATGTCCAAAGTCACAGCTAGCGTGCAGACTAATGAAAACACGACATTTGGTGCAAAGCTAGAGCAGAAAACTGAAAAGGCTGCAGATGCCACTAGGAGCTGTGCACTTTGAGGACATGTGAAGCCCTGTGTGATGAGCTGGGGCAGCTGGGTGGGGAAGGAAGTCCCTGTGGCCCTCACAGCCCCCGCGCTGTCTCCTGGCTGCTCCCCTCTGTATGCAGCACCTGCACCTGAGGAACACAAGGTTGCTACGTTAGTGTGCGGGGCCCTTTGGGGCGAGCCAACTTCGAATTTTAATCATTAAGGAAAATACCTCACATAAAATTAAGAACCTCTGTTTCTTACCTGAAAATAAACATGAAAATCTTACAGAAGACCAAAACAGACCAAAATACACATTCAAGAAAAAAAAGTTGTCCAGCTCAGCATGGTGCTCGTGGTGGTTGTATGAAGTGGCCAGGGCGAGCAAAACCTAGTAAACTACTGCTGTGACGGCTCTGTGTTTCTGGCCTAAAATGGGCTGATCTTCCTAGCCCTGCCCTACAAAAGGAAGGTGCTAAATTAACGAGGTAAGCAGAAACTGGGCTGTGGAAGACCACACTGGCCACAAATTCTTTTACTATCTTATTTCTAAAAGCCATTCTTCCTCAGCTCTTGCCACTAACATGCTGAACGCCTCGTGGGGAGGGGCAGATGGAGGCAGTTTATGGTTTCACTAGATGACAACTGAAGCTACTGACATAATTGCAGCCTTAAAGTAATTTGTACAGGGAACGCCCCAAACCAAACTTGGAGACAGAGGCTTGCAAGATGGCAGGGGTGTGCGCCAGTGTCCACAGATCAGATGAGGCCGCAGATGTACAGACAGCATTTGCCACTGCACTAGGCACACAGTGGAGCTCATGGCAGTCACTGTTATCACCAAAGGGCATAGGCAAGAAAAACAAAAAGCCAGTTCATCTAGAAGCCATAAGTACACAAGCTAGAGCTGGGCATGGTGGAATACACTGTAATCCCAGTACTCAGGAGGCTGAGGCAGGAGGAACACCATGAGTTTAAGGCCAGCCTCAACTATGAAGTGAGTTCAAGGCCAGTGTGAACAACACAGTGAGCCTGTCTCAAAAAAAACACAGGCTTTCCATCTGCTCTCCATCACTGCACTGAATGGGCAAGTGGGACTTTTATTTGAGGCAGGGAGACCTGCCTGCCCTACAGCGTATACTCCACACATGTGCCAGCTACAGCCTTTGCCTGGTGAAAGGGCATGGAGACACAAAATGATCTCCACCTGCTCTGACCACGAGAGGGCAGCGCCATCTACCACCAAATGGGAAGCACTATCTGCTGGGCATGAGTGTGGGAGGTGGGGGCCTCAGCAGGGGCTCTGAGTCTGGACGTGAAACAGAGGAAGGCAGCTGAGCCACCTTGTGGATGGAGGATGCCTAGGACCACGACCGAGGAGAGCTACCCAGGCCTGCAGGGGTTTCTGTTTTATTTCCCTTTTGGTCAAATTCCTCATCTTTCATCAGACTAACAAGGGGGCTACTAAAAGTGTCATATCTTAAGTGACAAACCTTTCTGCCTGGAGTACGCTGCTCAGGACTACCTGTATGTGCCAACTGGAGTCCAAGACTTAAGGGACCTGCAGAAGATAAGGAAAAAGTACCTCACCTTTTCAGGGTGAACAGAGAAAGGCCGCTGGCCTCATTCTGATACCCTCTCCCCGGCCTTACAGTTCTGGCAGCACTTAATTTTATAACATAGAGTCTATGCCACTACTAGGGCAGGAAAGACTGACTTTCCATGATCTCCTCAAGGTAATTCTTACTCTACCAGCTTTGAGAGCCCATGATTTTGCCCAGGGATCGTGCCACCTCCATTACCACCCTTCTCAAGAAAGGCAGGTGGGCTGCAGTTCGACCTCCACGCCACAAAGCCAAGGTCAACAGCAGAGTTCTGGCTGGCAGTTTCCATAGACTCTAACAGGAACTACATGGAGACAAGAATGCAATCTGGCAGATTGCCTTTATGACCTAAGAAAACTACCATATGTAATCTCCCCACATACATGGCCCAATCACTGAAACACATAAGAATCCTACCAGCTACGATACACATGGCATCGCAGCTCATTTTTTCCCTCGTTCCATTTCTTTGCGTATCAGTACAAACTTGGTTCCAGAATGAATGGGCCTCTGATATGAGAAATCCAATTCTTATCACCAGATATCAGCCATGACCAGCAGATTCACAGCACAGATGCCACTATTCTGCCCTTCTCATGCTCTACGACTTCAAAATTCAGTTTGTCCCATCCACTAGACCCACTCCTGTTTTAATCCACTGGCACCTGAAGTTACCTACTTTCCAGAGTTCCAGTTGAAACACTGCTCCAAGGATAGGGCTGCCTTCCTTCCCTAACGTGAACTGGGCCTTACCTCTCTGCTTTAAGTTCCTCAGCTGTCAAACAGCGGGAATTCATCCAACCCAAAGCACAGAGAAGTCCAATCAGGTAAACCATGCCAGCGTCGGATGAGAAGTGGCGGCACCAGCAGGTGAAGAGGCTGGAGACCCCGGAGCCTCTGCTCTGCCTCACCCAGGCCGGCCCGGCACCAGGCTTCCTGCCCTGTCCTGAGGGAACCCACTGCTTTGCTCTCACAGGATCATCCCAGGTAGAAGTTCCAAAGAGAAAGTCAAATTTCCCTTATCTGTAGGATCCCAATATTTACGCAGGCAAATTTACACTATAAAAGTACTGTTGGAATAATATTTGAAGAGGGAACTTTTAACAGAAGGAAGCTAAAAGTTTGAGGCACTCTGCAGATCAGATATTACAGATACATAATATCAGATATTATAATACAGATCAATTATTCTCAGCTGAGCTGTCCTGAAAGTGTAGGCACCCGCCTCATGGCATTATCTGGGTGAAAGATAACCACATAGACTACAGTGGTCCCCAAGATTATGATGCAGGTGAGTAGCCTACAACATGCAGTACAGTAACTCGTGAGACAGGGTTGTAGCCTGGGAACAGCAGGCCACACTCCATGGCCTGGGTGTGTTCCAGGCTAGCCTGTCCAGGTCTGTGTAAGTGCGCTCATGATGGCCACACAATGACAAAATTACTGCCAACAAACCAACAAACAAAATCACCTGTCCACACAGACCACATTCTCGTCATGAGGCAGTACGTGGCTCCACTCTATTGTTAATAATAGTAAACAGTACCCTCGCCACGAACGCTCTCTTTTAACAACACAACCTTCTTTCACTTGTATTTCTGCACTGTGTAACGAGAACCTCTTTTGTCTACGCTGCAGCCCAGATGTGGGCAGGGTCACACACAGGATTATCATCAAACATCAAACATCAAGATGGGTAAGAATGAGAATCACCTGGCCTAAGTATTCTAAAATACACCATTAGTTATCTCACATATCTAATATCAAAATAAAACATTTCATATGATCCAAACAAAGGGACCCAAATGAGAACACAGGCAGAAAAAGGGGAAAGATGTTCATCCCACAGCAGGCTGAAAGAGGAGGAGCTGGTGGAGAGGAGGCAAGGCAGCTGTGCATTCCGTGTCCTTACCCTGTCAGCCCCTGCGACCTCCAGACCCCTTGCAAGGCAGAGAGCACGTTCCCGCCCGCAGTGCTGGACCCAGCCTACAGGAACAGACGAAGGAGAAATCCATTAGTATCTGACACTCTGCAACTTACAGCTGGTTCTCAGAGGTCCTCAGATGCATGCCCTCATCCAGGACAGCTTCAAACTGTCTAGAGAGCTGCTCAGAAATCAAGACCTGTTCTCACTGGCCCAGAAACACTTCCATTCAGTGCTTATATTCATGTAGTGGATTGGCCGTTATCACAGAGGAAAGCTGCTTTTTAGAGCTTACCCAAGTTCCTGACATATACCTGGAAAAGACTGATCAGCTGATCTGAGGAGAACAGGGAGTCACCAGTGTAAGTGGTACAAATAAGAATGTGCCTAAGTAGTTACTGAGCACATTTAATAAACAATACTATGTTCAATTTAAAACCTGATCTATACTGTTAGGTTTGGTCCTGTCCACCTATGTTCTAGGGCTCTGCTCACCTTTGTTCTTCTTTTCCACATGGACAGGACTTTTTAAAAAAAACTGCTCTGGTAGAGAAACATCATTCATATGGCTTTCTTTGAACACTCAGTCTTTTTTTTTAAGAGAAATTTTAATTTTTAACAATTATAAAAAAAACAAACCTGGACAGTTTATTCTACTGAATATCAAAGCTTACATAAAAGCTACTATAATTCCGCTACTGTGGTACAAGAAAAACAAAAGACAAATCTACCAACAGAATCGTTTTAACAATTGTTAAAATGATTCTGACAACGATGTCTCATTTGGATAAGGCCAATCACGATCTATGTTTATAGCCTATAGCAGTGATCGAGAACCTTTTAGAACTTTCAATTATAACAAACAGTTGGCTGCAGCATCGTGTCATAGATTCGCCACCACTGGCCTGCAGCTTAGTTGCTATATGATACAATGCTAATCAACCTTTCTCAGCCTGAGGTCTGTCACTGGTAAACTACAGATCTGACACTAGTATTACCAGGCAGAGGCTCAGACTTGTTTATGTAATGCAAGTGAAAGTGAATTTGAAATGGAAAAATGCACAGACATCTGTCACAGTTATTACTTTATTCTTTCTGTATCAGTTTTATCAATGGTACCCAGGTACTTTTATTCACTTTTATATATCTGCAAGTTCAAGCCCTAACATACAGTCTACATTACAGTATTTTGCCACTTACCTTTGCCAACATAATTCTTGTCTTTGCCACATCCAAAGGTGTGGTGATTACAGCTGCAAAGCCACCTGTGCATATAATACCCAAGTGTGACATTTACTGGAATAGACAGTAATTTTATTTTTTACTTGGTAACTCCTTGCAGTTCTGCCCAAATCACTCATCACTATGTCTACCTGACTGATCCAGGAATAGGATGCACACATACAAAATCTTAATCCATATATAATAACTCCCCCACTTACAAATGAGTTCTGTTCTGGGAGGTTTGTAAGCTGGATTTGTCCGTAAGCCCACAAAGTGAGTCTTACACTGTACACTTGTGCGTATTCACAACTTGAATGTTTCTAAATCAAGGACTTACTGTATTTCATCTCTTCTGCAGTGACGTAGAATGGCATATAAAAAAGGTAAAAGACAATACTTTATTAATTCAGGTAATAAAACAAGGCCTTACAACTTCTCTTGCTCTTTCTTGGACTAGCGAACTAATGCGAAGTGCCCATGACGTGTGTGTATACGGCCAGCAGGAGCAGCACACTGCTGCTCATAGCTCTCAGCATCCGTGCCCGTCTGTGCACACTGCTCTTTAAACTGACTCCCCAGTGCTTCTGCCATTTCTGTTCTGCATAAACCAAACTGGACAGAGTTAATGTATCATATGAGGGCTTTTGGAATAAACCAGCTGGATCCTTCAAGTGAAAAGAATAACTATTTCACATGATCCAGACAGTAGGCCAGGAAGAGTTACACTTCCAAGCTCTCTTCAGTTTCTTCTTATGCTTGCTTTTAACAGACATTGTGGCTCATGCCCGCCTTCCTACCTGCTCTCTTGTGTTCTCTTGATCTAAATATCACAGTGGCCAAATAGTTCACATATTTTAACAGGGTCCACATCTGTGGGCACAGCAACTAACAGCCTTTTTTTTTTATTAGGTAAAATGAACTACATATTATTGTGTCAATATTTTATTTAATATAGTACAAAGATCCATTTTAAAACCCAAGAGGCCCTAGGAAAGAAATACTAAAGCCCAAAGGGGATCCAGGGGCTGGTGGCCAGCAACAGCTCCACACAACCTGAACAGAACACATGTGTGAAGGCTGCTCCAGAAATAGCTCCTCTCTCCCTTTAACTGTCATGGCTTATGGACAAGAAGGTCATCTGACCTCTCCAAATAGCTTTCTAAATATGTGGCTGAAATAAGATCATTACAGTGAAGCTCTTCTATACAGCAGTGTTTCTTATGACACCGGCTCCTGGAAATGTGCGCCCATTTATGTGTTTGTTTATTTTTGGTTATCCATGAATGTCACACTCCTTAGGGCAAAGGAATTTCAACATGAATATTAGAATCCCTTTTTAAAAAGTCCCTTTAGAATGATGAATGTGTGAAAAGCCTGCTTCAAAATTCCAAGGGTTCCCTAAGTTCTGACACTTGCTAAACCTAAATTTTGTAGATCTGGCTGTGAAATCTTACTCTTAATTTTTTAAAAACACAGTCTGCTCTAGAAGAGTAAACACACTTTAAATTATAGAATAGGGTACAGGAAAGCTTTGCATCCATCCAAAACTAAAAATGTAAATCCTAAGAAACAGAAAAAAGGAAACAAAGACAACAAATACATCACCCCAAATTTTCCACTCTGAATATTACTATGTTGGGTTATTCCCTCACTGGCAGCAGTGTCTACCAAGCAGTGCCTGGAAAGAACCTTTTTCTGTGGTCAGGAAGACCAAGCTTCAATCCCTGCTCTACCAGGTGACCAGTCGCATGTGAATTACTTATTCTCAAGCTCCGGTACTTATGAGACCCTTCATGTCACAGGCAGAGGAACTGACGCTTACAGAGCTGGCTTGCAGAAGGTTCTGCTGTGTTTAGAGCTGAGACTTGCTCTTAAGTGTGTGCCTGACTGCAGACCTACAGTGCTTGGCCACTGGTCTGCCAGTGCTGCAGTATCCTCGCAAGACGCAGAGGCCTGTGACATGGGCTGCATGAGCCTGTGACAGTACCTGGAATAGTCCCTGGCTGACAGGAGGCCTCACAGCAATCTGCTCTTTTCTGGGCAGACAGAGATAACGGGTGATTTTTATTCTTCTGTGTGTGTGTGGTGGTGGTGGGGAGAAGCTGGGGTTGACCTAGGGCCTTTGTACTGATCTTCATCCCCAAACCTTTTTATTTTGTATTTTGAGACTAAGTTAAACTGCCCAAGCCAGGACAGAACTTGCAACCTCCTGACTCAGCTTCTCAGAGCACTGGGATTATAGGTGTGCACCACCATGCCCAGAATGATTTTTCTTATCTTTAATCCAGTGCACATAGTGGACATTCAAAAATGCAGACAAACGTCTGTAGTTTTTCCAAATTAAAAACATCCACTCCTCCTCCAAAAGGCACAGGGAAGAAAAAGACAGATGCTGATACCTGTGTTGTGCTTACTCTAGAAAGGCACCGGACACTGTCACTGACGCTGTCTCATCTGCAGAGGTCTTACTGTTCCTACTGCGCAATCGTCTTGCCTAGGGCATGCAGCCAGTATGGAGCTGGAGTCAATGTCACATGGATCTTGACTCTGAAAGTTACTCTTTCCAGTTACCCTAAGGACTCTGATACAGCAGAAGACAAATTAAAATCTGCCTCATTGTTAAGACTCATTTTCCTATTTTAAAATGTTCAGAAACTTTCCTAAGCCAGTTAAAAAGACCTAAAAGTTGACAGGGAACATTTAATCAACTTGGTTACTTATTTTGGCCGCTGGCAAAGGTCTACCCTCCCTTGGCTGTGAATAGATGCCAATATACCCTTAGAGATGTGTTTCATTGAAGTAATATGAAGAAAAGTTAAACATAGAAACACCTATGTACTGAGAGGCCCTAATTTTAATAGCATGACAGAAACTGCTTTATGGCAATCAATATTAGTTTGAAGTTCTTCAAATATCAGATTCCCTAACTCAGCCTTGCAATGTTTGAGAAAACTGCAACAAAGACTTTTGAAAATAACAAAATGGAGAGAGAGTAGGGGCTGGATTTGCAGTTAAAACGTAGCTCTTTTCTATGTTTTACTTAAGGGAGCGGCAAGTTACCGATAAAAAATAAATACATAAAAAGAACACGGTGTCAGACAGGTCCAAACTTCCCGGTAGAGCAAACACAGGCTGCTCTCGCATCACAGCCCCAGTGAAACTCTTCCTCCTTCCCTCCCAACCACTGGGGTGATAGGAATGTTAAGCTGCCTGATTTCAAGGGCTACATTTAGGGGAAACTAGACTTTCACAATCAAATGATCTCTCACACCCTGGGGAGCAAATGCAATCTTGACCCTCTCTTAGACAAAGGAGCCACCTTTCTCCATTAGGTCAGGAGCTGTCACCTCAGGGGAGCGGCTGAGAATGCGGAGGGGCAGCAGTGGGGAAGCCCTGTTCCCAGTCCTGGGAGACCCACGCCTTCACTGCTCCCCAGGTTCTTCTTCCCTCAGATCGCTCAGGGAGGGAATGAGAGGTCCCCTGTGGACCCCTCTGCATGATCTCCAGAATGTGCCACAATGGCCACAATGTGGTTTCCTGGGTCAGGCCTTCTCATTTGTGATCCAAATAATCTTTCACTCTATTCTAGAATTTCAAACCCACCTCTTCCACCTCTTCTCTTAGACAACAGAAAGTATTTACTATGAAAAATTTATCAAAAACAGCATACCAAATAGAACTATAGTAGCAAATGTTATAATTGCCCAGACATCATCATGATTCTATGTTTAGAAATTAATTGGAAGTGAAAAAGGTGGCAAGCTGATTTTTTTTTAAAGCTAGTTTAAACCCCTGATCAGAAGCCAAGGGAATTTCTGAGCATGACAAGCCATTAACACCTCCAATCTCAAAAGACATTTTTGTACATCTCTGCCAAGGAGTTTATAACCAGCCTGGGCAAGGAGTGGTGCCAGGATGGCACGGGCAGTAGCTCACTGGCAGCAAGTTGGCCAGTTCACACCTGGAAGGTGATGAGGAGAAAGCTGCTTTCTAGGTCAAGGACAAGCACGGCCACTGCCTGGATGGCCACGTGCGGGGGCACCTTCAGGCCTTCCCCGTGGCTGCCACACTTCACGTCTCTGCACTATGTGAAGCAAGGCTCCAGCCGGGGCTCAGACAGTGTCACTTTTACACAACACAGATTTTCTTTTCTCTTTTTACTTAGCGTATGCGTGCGTGCGTGCGTGCGTGTGTGCGTGTGTCTGTGTGATGATAGGGGTTGAATCCCAAGCCTTTGCAATGAGATACATCCTCGGTCCTTTTAAAACTTTAGTGTTTGTTTGTCTGTCTAGTTTTGTGGTATTGGAGATTGATCCCAGGGCCTTCACACTGAGTTATGTCCCCTACCTGACTTTTTATTTTTTGAGACAGTCTTGCTAAATTGCTAAACTAGCCTTGAACTTTTGATCCTCCTGCCTCAGCCTCCAGAGTGCTGGAATTACAGGTACGTGCTACCACACCTGGCTGGGTTGTTCAGTTTCATAGATTACAAAGTACTAACACATATACTACCTCAGTCCCTGACGTCATTCTCTAAGAAGCAATGGTTTTACACATGTAACAGGCAAACTGACTAGTGCCCCAGAAAGCCCCAAAGTCTCCTTCCTGCCTGGACATTTGCTCCCCTTGACCATCAGACAGATCAGCCTGGGTAGCTATGAGTCTCAGGTGTCCTCCTCCCCAACCACAGTCAGAGTCCTGGTTCCCTCAGGAACACAGGTCATGTCGCAGCACCCTACACTGAGCCACCTGCACTGAGAGGGCCAGGACAGTGCTGCCTATCACACAGCTCATGTCTGATAGTGAGACTCCTCCCTCCCTCACATAACAAGCGTTAAGTGCTTAATACAGAGTCACGATCTGGGAACAGGAATTATAGTATAATGAACAACCATCTTACTGAAGATTCTTCAAGCAGACCTTTGAATTAGTCATTTAAGGAATATGATCACAGAATATTCACTTCTTATGTCAACACATGTAAGTTTTAAAGCACTGTTAACCTTAAGAAGTGGCTTTAGCTGGGTGTGATGGCACATGACTGGCAGTCCAGTTACTTTGGAGGCCAAGGCAGGGAGATCACAAGTTCAAGGCCAGCCTGGAAAATGCAGGGAAACCTTATGTCAAAATAAAAAATGAAAAAGGGCTGGGTATATAGCTCAGTGGTAGACTGCTTGCCTACCATGGCCAAGAACCTGAGTTCAATCTCTGGTACTGCAAAAAGGAAAAGCAGGGAGGTATGTATGGCTTTCCTTATCCAGTGTGACTAAATTTCCATAGTTCCTACTCATAAGGCCTGGGAGGGGTCAACAAAACTGCACAATTCACTTAAGGGCTGGGTAATGAGGACTCTTGACCTCTGGAGATGGAGACCACCTACTCCTTTAACACAGCTAATGACTAACT
Organism: Dasyprocta punctata; assembly: GCA_004363535.1. NCBI lineage: Eukaryota > Metazoa > Chordata > Mammalia > Rodentia > Dasyproctidae > Dasyprocta > Dasyprocta punctata. The sequence goes on along the minus strand of RJWM01006859.1, from coordinate 4,377 downwards.
GTCATGTGGAAACTTCCCCATCATAATCAATCTCAGTTGACGTCGCATTGAGAGGCAAGAGGAGCATTTCTGATGATCATTTCCAAAGTCAAGTGGGTTTAATTATTAATAAAGAATCCTATGAAATGTACGTTTTGTTTTTCTAATCAGTACACAAAAAAATCCAATCCAACAACCTTTAAGCAATTGGAAAGTAAGTATTTTCCAATAAAGCTGACACCTTAAACCAACCTCCCTTTCAGTTCATCAGCTTTGCATCTAAACAGTTCACAATTTTCTGGAAAATTCTGACTTTACTTCATTGCAGCTATAATTCTAATTTGCCTTTACATGTAATGATAAAATATATTTTTCTCTTAGGCTTTTAAATATATCATTTATTAAACTCTTTAAAGATCTGAGTTCTCATTAAAACCTCATTGGAAAATTCATATGACTTAGTGATGGATAACATAATATTGCGTATTGTCACTCTGTTCTTTAATGTCAGAAAAATGCCCAAATGTCTGGTTGGCCACACTCTCTACACAGCACAGTTTAGTGCTCAGTAAGCTGTGGCGTGGCCTCTGCTCCCTCAACACTAGTTCATCTCCAGCACTGTCAAACATGTCACCCGTGCAGTGAATCATTGCCTTCCGCAGAAACTGCTTAAAGCCTGAAGCACCGCTCCAGGCGGACAGCTGCACACCAAGTCCTAGCCCCAGCCAGCCTCTCTGCCCATGGAGGACTTTATAAATCATCCGTAAGGTAATCCCAGGGCCTGACTGAAGACTCTAATAAAGATAAAAAGAAAAGGAAAAATTTGTCAAAAACAAATTGGTTGTCTTTCAGGCAGACACCTTTTTAGCATTTTTTTTTCTCCTAAGATAGTTCTTTAAACAGCTAGTGAAGCTCTCTTCATCTAAACAATCTGGAATTTCTAAAGAATGTTGTTTTTGCATAGTTAATATTTTCACATCCACACTCCTCCCCCTGCACTCGTTCTTTCCCAGTATAATATAATCCTTTGCACCTGCAAAAGCTCCACACACTGCTGACTGCCAAGAATCCACCGCATGATCCTGCCGCCAGGACCAGAGGGCCTGTGTGTAAAGAGAAAGAAAAATACGAGTTATTAAATTTTTGAATTTATCGGAACCTCCTGTGGGTTAGCTCTGGGGATAGGAACTTAAGTGAGAAGCTATTTTGGTGGCATTTTTCACTGATGACATAAGTGATTTTCCCAAGGATTTAACTGTATTCTAAAATAAGTTAAAGAAACGAGGGCAACAGTAACACTGGAGTACTCAAAGCACATAATTTTCAGGGAATATTTCACACACAGAGATTAAAATAAAACTTCTTTAAGACAATGAAACATCTTAATTTCCCATATAATTGTAAATATATAAATATGATAATTCATAGTCCAGAACAGTATATATCAAATTCCTCAATTCTTTTAAAATACCTTATCTAAACTGCATGTTTGAAGGATGCTAATTCTGTTTCCTGAGTGTTAATTTAAAATCTGTCAAAACTTTTTTTTTTTGGTACAGGTTATATAATACGTAAGTTGAGGATTACACAACTACCCGTGGCCAAGTTCAAACCGGGCAAAATTATGGCAAAGAAATGGTGTGTGGCTCATCAAGCATTTATAGGAGACAAGAGAAAGTCACAGAAAAGTGTTACACAATACCTAGTCAAGCATTGATCTAATCTCTAATCATATTTTAAAGTCACAGTCTTCACAGTAACACTGAGTTGGTTCCTGTTGTTATCCACTTTTACCTAGGCTTTTATTTGCTTGCTTTTGTTTCTGTTTTACCTAGGCTTTCTAAGACCAGAGTTTTGCATGTTCTTTCTCTTAGCTTTGCTGAGATAATTACCTTCAAATAAAGTATGCAATTTGAAATTTTCAAAACAAAAACACCAATGAAAGAAGTGACACATTTTCGCACATATACACGAAATCATTGCTATAATTACGACAGTAATCTTATTCATGACTGTAAAGTTCTATGTCCCAATGAACTCTTTTCTGCGCTTCCTGACACCCCTAAACAGTCTGAGCTGTCAGTACCCCAAAGCCTCAAGCGTTCATAGGTGGGGTCTGGGGAGTGAGTGGATTATGGTGTATAATACTGGATTAGTTCACTGACAGGTTTAGCATAGTTCTGGGTGTGGATGATGGACTTACTGAAGAGGGTGGTACCAACAATAGGCTTACACCCTGGGTGAAATAAAAGGAAAAGGCAGGTAAGCTCACTGCTTTCTCCCTGGCCTGCCACGGACTGGTTCTTCTCTGCCATGTGCCACCCTCCCTTGAAGCCAGCTGACTGTGGACTAAAACCACTCTATACACTGTCAGCTAAAATAAACCTTTCCTCCTTCAACTTGTGGGTGTCAGGTATTTTGTCCCAGTAATGAGAAAATAACTAAGACACTATTGTGTAATTTGCTTTTTCCAGAATTTTTTGGAAACATGATCACACATTAATTTTTAATCCAGAGCCATTCAGAATTATTTCATGCATTACCCATGTCACTGCAGATACCAACAGTTCATACTGTGTCATAAATTTACTGACCTGAATTTTTTCAGTTTAGAGTTATTACAGATAAAGTCACAATGAACATTTGCACCTAGGGTGAAGTAGCTAGAATGCATGGCTAGGTACCTTTTTAAAAACTGCCAACTATTTTCCAAAATGGCTGTAAAACTTCACACTTCTAACAGTTCCAGATTTTCTGTGTATTTCCCAACACTTGGTATTGTCAGAATTTTAAATTTTCACCATTACAGTGGTACTTCAGTTCATGAACAGGATTCTTTCCATGATTCTGATCGCAAACTGAGTTGGATGAGAACCAAATCAAATTTACCGGTTAGGTTCAACACTGACCTTATGGGGAAATTGTATTTGGTTCTCGCCCAATTCAATTTACAAACAGGTTGTGGAGAGAACTGAGTTTGTGAATCAAGGTAGCGCTGCATGATAGATATGTAGTAGCATTTCACTGTGGCTGTAATTTGCATTTCCCCAATGACAAGATGGTGAGCTGCTTTTCAGGTACCTATTTGCTATCTTGCACAGGCTAGGCTTGAATTTGTAATTCTTCTGCTTCAGCCTCCCAACAAGTTGGAATTATAGGCATGAATAAGTGCACTCAGTTCTGTGTATTTTCTTTAGTTTCTATTCAAATGTTTTGCACATTTTTATTGGGCTATTATCTAAATTACTAAGTTTTCACAGTGCTTAATATATTCTGGATAAAGTCACTTGCAAGTATTTTCTGTTGTCTTCACAGTATCTTTCTGTATTAGGTGATATACTATGTACCCCCAAGTCCTCATATACTTTTTATGGGGCTGAGTCTGGTGCTTGCTTGTGATCAGTTTGTTGTCTAGTGCCAAGATTGATGACGTGAGTGCTGCACCCACCCAGGGGTGGAACTGAGATACACGATAAGGGACGAGGGATTTTCTCTTGCTCACTTCTGCTCTCTCTTACCAGCACGCCTTGCAGTTGCAGTTGTGGCCAACATGAACGGCAGCCTTGCCACGCCATGCTGCTTTAGAGCCAACTAAGTACGAACTGAAACGCCCGAGAAACTCTAAGAAATAAACCTTTCCTTCCCTAATTTTGGGCATCAGGTATTTTGTCTCAGCAACAAGTAAAAGTAACTAAGACACTTTCAAAGAATAAACTATTCTAATTTTGATAAACTCCAAGTTGTCATTTATGGATCTGGCTTCTGGTTACACATCTAAATGATCTTCTTTGCTTAACCCAAGGTCACAAAGAATTTTCTCCTATGCTTTCAGAAATCTTAGGTTCTTAGGTTTTACATTTATACCTATCATCCACTTTAGGTTAATTTTTGTATGTAACACAAGTATGGACTGGAGTTTTGTTTTTACATGTGAATATTTGATTGTTGCAGCAACTAGAAAAAAATGAACCTTTCTCCAGTGAATTAAGACATACATGGCTTTAGAATCAAGCTTCTCACGTTCATCAAAAATCAATTGTCCATACATGTGTGGATCTTTATCTCAACTGTTTAGTCTGTTCTAATCTATAGATCTATCTTGATGCCAGTTCACTCCTTTCTTGACTACTCTTTTAGTGAATTTTGGAACCAAGTATTTTTTTTGGTTGTGAAACTTGTTCCGACTATTCGACGTTCTGTGTATGTCTATATGAATTCTTAGAATCAGACTATTAATAGCATTCTGAGACTTTGGCTGAGATCACACTGGATCTATAGATCATTTTAGAAAGAATGCAGGCATTAATATTATTTTTTAACTAAAAATATGCTACACCAATGAAAGTAACTGTCTGAAAGTGCATTTATTATACTTACTAGACTAAAAGTATAGTTATT
>RJWM01006858.1:59210-81907 GCA_004363535.1 Dasyprocta punctata | reverse complement strand
TGCTGTCTTCAAGATCTGAGATTCTATCTTCAGCTTCATTTAAGCGGTTTTTCAGACTTTCCATGGAGTTTTTCATTTCTTGCATTTCCCTTTGCATCTGTTTCATGCATTCTGTTTGTGTCTTATATTGTTCATTCAAGGTTTCGATCATTTTCTTAAGTTCTTCTATGTTTTTATCTTGCTCTTCTTTAGATACACACAACATTTCTTTAATAATGATCCTCATTTCATTTTTTAGCTGAGAAAATATTTCTGATTTGAATTTCTCTATAGCTTCATCAAGCTGTTTCTTTATTGCATTTTCTATCATTTAAGAAAGTCCATTTGTGTGACTCCCACTGTCTTCCATTTCAGTATCTCTTGGGTTTGTTCTTTGTGGGCTGGGGAACTGAGACTGCCTCCTGGTCTTTTGTTTTGTCATTTTCTTCTGGAATCTATGTAGCTCTGTGTCCTGCGAGGCTGGCTGGCCTTCCCCTGAGGTTTGCGCTGATTCTGGCGGCGTGCAGGATGCGGGACCCGGTAGGCTGGGTCCCGTGCGCAGCAAGGAAGGCCAGTTCCCCTTTAACCAACAAGACCATTTATCTATTTATCCCAGGCCTTTGACCAAAGGCTGAGGGCAAGTGCAGCCAACAAAGGGCACTCCAGAAGCTACCATCTAGGCTGAGTCCCACTCAGAGCCAAGCTGGGGCTACCCAACTTGGTAAAGGGGAACATTTGTGTATTTTTAGAACTGTGCAAAGGGCCTGAGTCATGTTGATCTCTGTTCCCCCAACTCTGCCCAGCCCCCGGTTTCAGGGTCTGGCATCCTGTCAGTGCTCAGGAAGTGTGGATTGGTCAGAGACTCTGGGCTCCTCGCCTCAGTCCTTTCTTGGCATATCCTCAAAGTGAGACCTGGGCCCAGTTCCCTTCCTTCTCACCTCCCCCATCCCTTCTTCATGCTCCAGGCTTCATCTACAAGAACTGTTCATAGTTCTGTGTGCCAAGATGTCTTATTGCCATGCCTCTGTACATGCTGTTCCCTCCACCCAAAGCCCTTCTGCAGCTAGGTCAGCCTGACGAACTGCCACTAATCCATCATCCTTCCTTTACAGCTCAGGGAAAGCCAGCACTGTCTCCTTCTGTAGCTGGCCTCGGAGTCCTCCCTGACTTGTGCCTGCTTCGTGCTCTGCCCATACACAGCTCTGTATACCACATAGCACAGAGCCTAGTCGGTGTGTATGCCCCATAAGGCAGCACTCCTGGAGGAGGAACTGAATCTGTTTCTCTCTGTACTTCCATTGTCTATGTGGGGCCCAGGCATGGTAGTTTCCTATCAGTCTGCCCCACCCTTTGCAGGCAGGAGACACAGTTGGAGAGGTTACAGGGCTTTGAAAGACAGGCTAAGGAGAGAGGCTTGGCTAGATTGGCATTGTTGAAGGATCTTGGTGGTGGAGTCACCCTCATTTGGGGACAGAAGGGTTTTTCAGTTTGGTCCTCTTTCATCCCAGAAAATAGGGGGTGAGATGCAAGATGGTCCTGGGGCAACTGCTTCCTCTTCCCCAGGGCTCCTTTTCTCTTTTTGCATTTGCTCTCAAGTCTGGGAGTTCCCCTGCAAAGACGAATGCTCTGAGATCCACCCCCACTACTCAAGAGCCAAGTCCAAACCTCAATCCTCTGTTATGTAAGTGAATTATCTGCTGTCCTTAACCAGCGCCAGCCAGATCTCCGCCTCCTAATTGATTTAATCTCATGCCAGAGAGCTGGGCTGGGGTTGAGGAGATGGCGTTGATCGGGAGCCAACATGTCAGTGACGTAGGTGAATTAATTACAGGGAATCTGGGTCATGGATTGGCTCTGAGCAGCCCTGATCCTCCTTTCCCCAGTCATTTGGGGATATGAAAGGACATTCAGCCACTCCTCATTCTTCAGGCCCCAATTCTACACGTTGAGAGAGTTGAGGGTCTCATAAGATCTTAGATTCCTCCAAATCCTCAGCTCAGAACAAAAGTTCCCTGCATTCCAGTCTGAGCACAGGATGGTGATAAATCTGATTTGTTGAGGAATAAAGAGATGCATATTATTTTATTTTATAGTAGAAAGATATCTCTATCTGATACAACAAACAAATCTCCACTTTGTGGCTTTTGATAAAGGAAGTCTGGGCCCCACTCATGTACCCTAAGGACTGGAGAGCTTATGCCCCTAGAATCATCCTCCCCTTGTGTGATAACTCTGCCTAGGAGAAAGTCTTTGCTCATGTGGAGCTGAGAAATGTCTTGTGGCTTCTCTGGGAGCCAACTTTGCCTCTGAGGCCACAGAACATATCCCAGCACAGCCAGCTAGATCCTAGGACATAGTGATCATCACTCCTGAGTTTCTTCTCTTTTAGGACTCTGGGCTTCTCCATATGGTGGCTCCTGTGTGCATGGGCCATGGATGCTGTCATTTTTGTGGATGCACAGAGCGGATCAGGCTCCAAGGCAGTGTGAACAGTTCAGATCAGGGCAGAACCATCAGTCTTTTTGATTTCATTATTAGATTTCCATTGATACAGTTTAAAATTGCTTAAGATTTTTGGAGCCTGAACACTTAACACTTTTGACTGAGTTTAAGCTTAGTCAGCAAACCCTGTAGTCATTTTTCTGGCACTAACAGTACAAAATCTCCATAAAAAAACCTTTTGACATTAGGGACATCTCTGTGTGTTTTCTTTTGTAATTCTTCTCTCCACCTACCCTTTTATTTATCTTCCTATGCAATAATGCAATTATCTAACTACTAATTCACCCATACAATTATTCAGCTATATATCAACCCATCCACTTACCAGCCTTACTACCTACCTATTCTTTTGTTCATCTATGTATAGATTCACCTAACAGTCATATTTTCACTTATGTATCCATATACTAATCCACCCACAGTTCATCCATTTTCTATCCTCCTGTCCAATCATGCACTTTTTATGGCTCCATCCATTCATTCACACACCAATTCTTCCATCCACACATCCACCATTCACATATTTATCCTTTCATCTTTCACCTCCCACTTATCTATACATCAGCATTCACTCATCCATCTATCCATCCATCATGCGTTTATCCTTACTGAGACCATATTGGATGTCAAATATTGTGTAGAGTATTCTGAGGAATTCAAAGCTAACTATACTCTCTCTCTTTCCCCCTCCCCCATAGAAGGAGATATTAAATAAAACAAATGGTGCTAATGCCATAAAACAGGAACAAAGAAAATGTTTTGCAGATTCAAGGAGGAAAAAGTGGCATATGAATGAGGTTATGAATCCTTTCCTGGCAGAGGAGACATTTGATTTGATCTGGGCAATAGCAGTACTTGAATACATAGGTGCATTGAAAGTAATTTCAAGTACAGCAGCTGCACATCAAAAATATTTTGCCTAGAGGGCAGGACTCATGTCTTTTTTTTTTTTATATCCCTACTAAAGGTACCTGTCAGAGATCTGGGCACACTGTGGAAACCCAATACATGCTTACTCATTGATATTATTCTTGCTCCCCTTTTCTGACAGGGGCATCCAAATTCTTGATTAGGATTAAAAACTCTTTCTTTCTTAATAGTTTTCTGTAGTTACTTTGCTGGGTGGCCTTGTGACAATCCCACAAGGATTATCTGAGTTTGAAGTTGAATTTTTGTTTTTTTTCAGGGGCCCTTTTCCCCTAATCTTAATTATTTATGCCGTGGTCTCTCTTCTCTTCAGAGAGATAAGCATTTCTGCATATCTTAAATATTATTTTTGTTGACACCAATTAGTATAATCCCACCTGTCTTCAATTTCCTAAGCTTCCAACCTGAGGCAAGAAAGCCTGTAACACAGATAAAGTGCTAAATCTTGTGGAGGGAAAATAGCATTAAGTAGAAGCTGGAAGCTATGAATTCAAACCTAGCTTTGCCAGGAACTTGGTGAGTGTCTTTGGGCAAGTCCATTTCTCTTCCTGTTTTAAGATTTCCCCCCATAGAATCTTAGCACTGAACACAGTATTGGAGATTGCCTATTCAAACATCATCAACTTGCAAATGGGAAAACAGGTTCAGAAAGAAAAGGCATTGACTTTCTCTAGAGCATATGTTGGAGAGTAGTAAAACCAGGACTAAACTTCAATTTTCCTGACTTTTTAACCCTCCCGTCACATTCCAGTCTCCATTTACAGCCTCTATATAGCTTCTGGAGAGCTTTCTTTTCCACCCCCATCCCCCTGAAGAAACATGTGAATCTTCCAAGTGCTGTGGCTGTGTATTACTGATTCATGCCTCAGTGGGGGCTGGGCAGGCTGTATTTAAGAGTAAGTATCCCCAGGCTAACAGAGTTAATTATGCTCATCAGGAAGAGAGAAGAGAAAGGAACAAGGCGCTCTGGTTATCTACTGGGCTTTAATCAAATTGAGAAATGAGGAAATCCATCACCCAGAGGCTAAGGGAGTTGGAGAGCCTCGTGCTGGCTCCATCTTATAATGGGTTGGGCGCTGTCCAAGGTGCTGACATCTTCACTTGCTCCGAATTCCTGGGAGGAGCTGGAAGAGGAGGTGGAAGAATGGTAGCTTCTAGGAGAGGGTAGTGGATAGACCAAGGGAGAGTCTGTCCATCTTGGAAGGTGTTTGACTTCCTACTCTGCTTCCTGAATCTACCCTTTTTAATTTATCTGTCTGTTTAGGGAAAACATCTCTTCTTAAGGCCAAAGCCCTGGGCTGGGAAAGAAAGAATGTACAGAAAGGAGAAGGCCCTTGATTTCTTGTTGTTGGGGAGGCTTCTGTTCCAGTCTGAGGATAGAGTCACAGCCTTTGACCTTGGGGGTTTCCCTATCTTAAGAGGATATGTGGCTTCTGCTTTTATGCAATTGTCAGTCCAGTGACTCAATAAACTTGCCATTGGGAATTTATTGATCTGGTAGAGGAACATTATTCAACATCTAACTCAAACACAGGTATCGTGCAAGACAAGTATAGCCATATCTACAGGCAATTTCGAGTTTCATTGGGAAGACATGGTCTTATTCTGGAAAATTCCCAATCTGGCTAAGGACACATACTCTTGATTTAGGGGGAAATCTCATATATAAGTATTTAGGGGGATTTAGGGGGAAATCTCATATATAAGACAGGCTACACAGATAAGTTGAAGAGGTGCACAAAAACCGTCTAAAGAGCCCAGAGATTCATACCTGTAATTGAGGTTATTGTTGTTAGATATTTTATTTTGATCATGGAAGTCCTATAGTAGAGCTGAGTTTGAATTGTGTTTAAAGAAAAGCAAGAGAGATGGGTCCTTAGTTCTTAGGAACTCTGAGAACTTTGACCGTGTTTTTTCATTCTCTTATATATCCTTTGGAATAAGAACAAGCTTGGCTACAGTGGAAGGCTCTTATTCAATAAACCAGCACCAGCATGTAATGAGTGAATGTACCCACTTAGGGCTTTGTAAGAATGCAAAATGGAGATGGGGTCAGGAATCCACAGGGCATTTGATTAGGCTGGGGTGGTAGGGGGTGGTGATGGGATGACAGAAAAGGCAAAAGGAGTAGCCCAGTCTTTACCCAGGCCACTAAAATACAGAATTTGAAGAGATCTCCTAATAGGGTTGATAAGACATGCTTTATTGAATCTGAAATTGTTAAAACTAGAGGCTATTAAATTACAAGCTCATAGTCTTCTTAGCTTTTTGAGCCACATGATCATGGAAAGTTAGAGTGTTAGCAAGGCAGAATCACAGTGCATTGAAATTATAGAACTGAAGAATTAGAGCTAAAGAGCCAAAAATCCATACTAGAGAATCTTAAGGTCCATGAATCTCAATGTCAAAGGAGGGGGAAAAAACCCCAACAGTTTACTGATTCCTTTATTTCTATCAGTTGTAGTGCTGGGAGTATTCTCATGCATTATCCCATTTAATTCCTACCTCAAGCTTTAAGTCATTCAGTTCCATCCCTGCTTAATGCCAGATTTCTGACAAAGATTTATCAAACACAGGCTTGTATAACCTTCATGATGGGGGAGTTATTACATCTGGGCATAGCTCTACACTCTGCCAAATGGCAGATAAAAGTTCTGCCTTATATAAGTTGACTCTCATCTCTCTAGTGTTTCCACACTGGTCCAGTTCATGTCCTCTGAGCTATACTGAGCATGTCTAATCTCCTGTTCACATGACAGCTTTTCAGATGGCTGAAGACAGCCTTTATTTCTTTCTTCTCTAGGCTAAGCTGGCTTGTTGATCATCTAGCTAGAAATGGGTCAGCAAACAAAGAGTATTTGAGTTGGAGAAGCCCTTGGAGGTCACCTTGCCCAGAGACTTCTTTTTACCACTGGGCATTACAGTATTAGGTGTGGGAGCCTGAAATTTGGAGACAAGTCTGGGTGTGGAATCCAGAGATCCAGCACTAACTTGTAGTGTCACCTTATGTTTTGGGGGCCTCAGTCTCTTTATCCATGAAATAAAGAGACTAGTAATACTGACATAATAGAGTTAATGTGAGGATAAACGAGATAATGCAAGGGAAGTTCTTAGCAGAGTGCTTGGCACAGAGCAAGCAGTCAATAAATATTAGCTATAATTATTAGAGGCCCAGTAGAGGAAGGGATTTGCTTAAGATCAAAGAGCAATTAAAAGGGTCAGACCAAGGACTTCTGCCTTTTAGATTGGGGCCTTTTTATCTCTGTCTTCCTCAAAAAACAAAACAAAATGAAACATAACAAAACAAAAGAAAACACCAGAAGGAACTGGGGCACTGTACTCACTGAATCAGGGTGCAAGGAAGAGACAACTAACTTTAGAGAGGCTTAAATCTTTTCTAAAACAAGGAAGTCAAAAGAAAATGGTACCAGGGTCAGTCTGGGAATTCAACAATGTCTCTGATGACCTAGGCTTCTGTATGGGGTATGCTATGTCCCCCCAAGTCCTCACATACTTTTGATGGGGCTAAGTCTGGCGCTTGCTTGTGTTTGGTTTGCTGTACCCGCCCAGGGGTGGAGCCAACATACAATGTAAGGGAAGGCGGGTCTTCCTCTTGTTTGCTTGTGCTTCCATGCTTCCGCCCTCTCTCTCTCGCCAGCGTGCCTTGTGGCTTGCAGCCACCATGATCTGTAGACCTGCCACCCCATGCTGACTTGGAGGCAACTAATGGACTGAAACTCCCGAGAAACTGTAAGAATAAACCTTTCCTTCCCTAATTTTGGGCGTCAGGTATTTTGTCTCGGCAACGAGTGAAAAGTAACTAAGACAGCTTCCCTCATTCTAAGCTTTGGGGGAGATTCTCTTTGTGTTCACAAGATGGCTGATGTAGCATGAAGTGTGTTGTCCTGCCAAGTGGGAAGGAAGGGTATGGTAGTAAAAAGGGTTCTTAGACTCTCAGCCATTCTCTCATCCAAGAGGAAAACTTTCGCAGAAGATTGTCCTCTTACATCTCATTGGCCCAAATGAATCACATGTCTATTCTGAGATGACTCACTGGTAAATGAACAGGCATTCTAACACTGGCTTGGATCATCCCTGGGATGAGCATCTACTGGGAATAATAGGGAAGAGGAGATTGGCTGTGGGAAGGTAACCAAAGTTGCTGGTCATCCTCACTTGTCTTCTGTATGGATTACCCTCCTCTTTGTTACCTCTGCCTAGAAATCTTCCCTTGTTACCATCGTTTGTCCAGAGCACCCTCTTCTACCATGTAACTGAGCATTGCTTCATTTTGCTGCATTCCTCTTGGCCAAATTTTCTCATTTTTTGATGTCCACATCTTGTTTTCCCATTAAGACTGTGATCATTTTGAAAGTAATAGCACCCACTAGTGAATAAGTACTTACTGTGTGCTAGGCACTATTCTGAATGCTTGTTAGAACCAGCTTCCAAATGGTTCCCAATGACCCACACTGCCCTAATATTCATACACTTTTGCATTTACTTCTGCATAATACCAAGATTAGTCTGTCTCACTAATTGCATATGGCAAAAGCTAACATGTCATTCTAAGGTTAGATTATAAAAGACATCGTGGTAGCACATATTCTTTTTTTTTTCCCCAAGACGTTTTATTTTCTTTTTTGTTTTTGTCATCATGGTCTTTTTTGGTCTTTTTGAGACAGGGTCTTGCTATGTAGTTCAGACTGGCCTTGAGCTCACTTTGTAGCCCAGGCTGGTCTCGAACTCACAATGATCCTCCTGCCTCAGCCTCCCAAATGCTGTGATTACAAGTGTGCGCCACCACACCTGGGACGTATTTTCTTGGGTGATTTATTTTAGGGAGAGTGAACCGGCACTGGTGAGCAGCCTTATGGAGAGGTGCATGTGGAAAAGGAAAGAAGCCTTTGGCCATCTGTCCACAAGGAACTGAGTGAACTTTTGGAAGTGGGTTCTCCGGTTGCAGCTTAGCCTTCTGATGCTGTCAACACTGGCGGGTGCTCGATTCCCTCCTCAGTGGAGATCCTGAGCCAGCACCACCCAGTTAACCCACTAGTGAGTTCTTGACCCTCAGAAATTGTATGATGATAAAAGCTTGTTGTTTTAAGCTGCTAAATTTTAGGGTAACTCATTCCTCAGCAATAGATAATTACTATAGAGCACTGCACTATCATATCAAGTCCTTGCCACACTTCTGATGGCTGGAGCTTGTTTCTCCCTTTTACAGATGAGAAAACCAAGGCTCAGCTGTGTGAAGTGACTTTCCACACCTGGTGTATGGTAGAGCTGGGGTTTGGCTTCCTGTCTGTGGGATTCCAAAGCAAAGAGCACCTGGTTCTGTTTTCTCAACTGGGATATCCCTAGTTTCAATGTGAAAAAATGAAAAAGAAATCTCTTTCTCTGGTGTGTTTTTCTTCCTGCCTTAAAAACTTCCAGCCAGAGTAGCCAACACCTACTACATCTGTTGTGTATGTGGCTAAGTGACAACAGACTTATGAGAAACAGCATGGTGATTTGAAGAAGGGATATGTAGGCTCTTGAGTGACTTTGGGGAAGTTCTTGTACCTTCTGGGCCTCAGTTTCTTAATCTACTATATGGGAAGAACATGGAGAAGTTTGTTTGAGGAAGCAGCATCTCACCTAGGGCTCCCATCCCCACACAGCTCCCTCTGTACATGTGAGGAGGGTGCCCATGCTACTTACCTCTGGATTTGCTTAGGGAACAGAGAACACTGAGCATCACTGAAGGCCCCAACCTACCCCTTCAGCTTCACCCTCAGCCATGCTGCAGCCCCACAGAACTAATGGAAATTTCCTCAGCCTGCCAAGAACTTTCTGTGCTGAGCCTTTATCTCTGAAGTTTCTTTAGGCTGGACACCCATCCCAACTTCTCCACCAGGTGCATTCCTCCTACTCATCTTTCAAGACTCAGCTGAGATGTTCCACTTCTAGGATGCCACTCCTGACCTGGTTCAAGGGCTCCTGCTTCTCTTGATTATTGCTCCTGCCTCCTGCCTGGGCCACTAACCTCTAGCTTCTCTCTTTCACTCAAGACCCCCATGGTGCAGCCACCTGCCTTTCTGAAACACAAATCTTGTCATGTCACTACCTGCTTAAAATAACCAGTCAGTGGAATAACCCATCAATCAATGCTTCAAGGGCTTCTCTTTGCCCTCAGCAAGGCATCCAAAGCCTTCATTTGGAACTCAAGGCTTGGTCCCCTCTGTCTCTCTTGAACATGCTGCACACACGGATGCTCTGGTCATCACATCTCGGGTATCCCATGCTCGCTCTCTCTTTGCTCATCCTGTTGTTTTCCTTGCCTGGTACCTTCCTCTCCATCTGGGAAAGCCCTGCCTAATCTTTAATAGTTCTGCTATTCCCCTTGCCAGGAAGTCTTTCCAACTGACCCCAGGAAGAGCTCATGGTTTCCTCTTGTTCCCTTTCCTGAATGACTACTTGTACTTGTGTTACTACTTGTCAGTAAATCTGTTTACATGAGAGATCTCCTGAAAGCAGGCTGTGTCTGACACATGGCTATGTCCCCAGCAGAGTCAGCACTGGGCACAGAGCAGACATGTAGGGTATATTGGCTGTTTGAGTGGGTGAGAGAATGAATGAGTGGGAAATGAACCCATCTTTGAATCATCACTTCTCACCTAGCCTCAGAACTGCTTTTTCCTGAGCGAGCCCATTTTATAGGCGAGGGGGAAGCAGAAGGAAGGGACTGCTCTGGAAGGCAGAAAGAAAATCAATAAAAATGTAAATCTGGTGGAGAAAAGCTGTCCCAAGCTGGCTGTAGGGAGAGATAAGACTGGCCAGCTGAGCCCTGGCTGACAGTGGAGGATAGATTAGGGGACAATGGGGCTGTGGCCAGGGCAGGGAAAGGCGCTGTGTTTCCCACTTCTTTCTTTCTTGTCCTTTCCCACCCCCTCTATTCCATGTGCTCATTAAATTCCTTCAGGGACAGAAGGGAAGGAAACTTAGAAATCCTGATCATCAAGTGCTGTTCTGAGCCAGAACTGTGTCTTATCTGTCTGCACAACTTGTGGGAGACAGGACACGGGCCTGATCAGCCTCACGTCAGAGGTGAAGAAACTGAGTGTACAGAGGAGTCAAGCCACTTGCTCAGGGCCGTGCTGTGAATAAGTGGCAAACTCAAGGTCTCAGCTGAAATCTATCTCCATTGTTCTGGCCTTTTCCCTCCATGGAGGGTTTTTGATCTGGGATTATGGATTCTTAGACAATCGACACCTGGGCTTCAGTGCATCCTCAACCTCTAAAATTGTATGCACAGTTGTATATGTTTGTATATATGTGGTCTTTTATGGTACCGGGAATTGAACTCAGGACCTTGAACTTGCCAGGCAGGTGCTGTGCCACTGAGCTGTATTTCCGGCTATGTGTAGTCTTTTAAATCAAAACTTTAAATGTAGAGTCTGTGTCTTTAATCGGATTCCTAATGTGGCTGTCACCATTGCCCATTGCCTATTCCAGCTGTTGCCAATTGTGGCTCCTGGTTCCTGGTTCTTGAAGGGCCCCTGCCTGCCTTGTAACTTGCCAGCATGTGTTACAACAGGAACTCAGGCAAGGTATCAGGATGGCAGTATTTGTCAGTCCTGGCCTCTGCTGGACTTCACTATCACTGGGATCTAGCACGGAGACAACACCATCTCCACCCAACTCCCTGGGGCAGAGGGAGGAGGCAGCAAGCTCACAGATGCAAATTCTTCAGGCTCTTCACTGAGCAGAGATTAGAAAATTCTTTTAATCATCATGGAAAAAAAAGTATTTTTTTAAAAAGAAAACTAACTGCAGCAATTAATAAAAAATATGTTATATTCTTGGATTTTGGGATATATTTGGTTTTCTTTTTCTGTTTCTAGGTAAATATTCACTTTCTCACCTAATTGTGTACTGGTTGAACATCATTAATCAGGAAGTTAAAATCTGAAATGTTCCAAAATTCGAAACTTTCTGAGTACCAACACAATACTATCAGTGGAAAATTCCATACCTGATCTCATGTGATGGGCTTTTGTCAAATACTAGCACACTAAAATGTATGTGTATAAAATACATATGAAATATAAGTGAATTTTGTGTTTAGGGCCTCATCTCTAAGATATCTCATAGATACACATATTTTAAAATCTGGGAAAAAATCCAAAATACTTCTGATTTCAATCACTTTAGATAAAGGATACTCAACCTGAATGCATCATTTTGTATTCCTTTTCTTAAAGAGGTCTTCCTCAAATTGTATTAGCTGTAGTTCCTACAAGATCTGGACTCAGCCTTGGCTCCATTATTTATTTTCTGTGTGGTCTTAGGCAAGTCACTCATCCTTTCTTCTATAAAATGTAAAAGACAATTTGGAAAGGTGAGGATCTAGCCTTTTGACCTCCTTCCATTTTTGAAACCATGACTTGAGGAAGTAACCCAGCCAAATGAAAATTAGACCAGAATATAAAGCGAGGGAAGGATGCAATATACCAGAAATAATGGTGAGCAATGAACCAGTAAAATTTAAATCTAAATAACTGGAAATAATGTGGTTGTTGCAAACCTCTAATGCAGTTTATAAGAAGGGATTTTTGTAATAGAAGGGACATTATACAAGAACAAATTTAATAATAAGCTGTATCTATAATTCCAAATTATATCCGCAAAACCTGGGCAACAGGGAGAAGGAGAAGGAATATAAACCTACCGAAGCCTCATCTTGTTGGAGGAGACTTTGAAATTTCTTGTATTGATAAATAGAGGCTCAGATATTTGTTAAACATGTACAGTTAAGCAGTAGAATAAGACAGGAATTAGACCTTCTATACATCCTTCTTCATCTTTCACATGGGAAAGCCCCAGAGCTCTGGCACTGGGAGCTGCCCAGAGGCCAAGAACCATGAGTGTCCCCGCCCAGTAGGACTGGGCACACAGAGTGCCATCAGCAATAGCTCCTAGGGTGGCACCTCCCAAGATACAGGCTCCAGACAGGGCGTACAGGTGGCAACAGATAGGACTGAGAACAAACAGGAGACACCCTCCTAGCCCTGGGAAATAAACAGGACAGACAAGACTGGGCAGAAAACAAGACAAGGTCTGTCATAGCAATGAATCAGGCAGAGTGCCCAGAGAACCAGAGGCTACCGCTAACTTGAGCCTCATGGCATGGAACATTATCTACACAGGACCAATGACAGGGATTTAGGCACTGGGGAAGAGAAGAGGAAACTAGGATTCTATTCACAAAAGTCACAGATACTTTAGTGACCCCTTGTCAAGTGTGTGAGATCTTGACAATGCAGAGACAGCAATCATGTTTGGCCTCTGAAGTAGGAAAATGACGAAGTGTTTGGCTGAGTCTGCTTCTCCACTCCAGGGCCTCTAAGGTAGGGACTGGGGTTCACCCCCAAACTGTGTCTCCCTGAGCTATGACTTCCTGAGTTCGAGAGGAAGACTTCCCTTCAGGCAAGGGTCCATGCCAACCTTCCACCCCAGGGTTTTGCCAAGCTGGGAGGTCCTGAGTGAGAAGCCAGCTCCCTTTTCCTTGTGGGGATCCCCTTAATTAAAAGCCAGCTTTGGATTTAGCCTCCAGGGGGCGCCAAAGGGACAGTTCTTGAGGGTTGGGAGGAGACCTGCGTCTCCTAACTACACAGATGGTCACAGCTGAAGGGGCCTGAAACCCGGAGAGTCCATCCCTACCTGACAGAGGAGGGGACTGAGACTCAGGGAGGGTGTGCCAGGTGAGAGGCAGAGCAGAACTGTGTGGGGTGTGGAGGACAACCTGGTCCACTTTGGTCGATTTCTCTATCCTAGGACCCCAGCTGAAAATATGCAGCCCTCTGAGCCAAGAAAGCTTGATTTGGCTGGCTGCTGGGGGAGGACTTCGGAAGACGCTTTTGCTTCAGAAGAGGTCAATACAACAAACTCCCAAATAAGTCCTTGGTTCTGATGAGAAAACAAAGCCCCAGGGAGAGCCAGTAGCTTGTGTAGAGTCACTCGCAAATTAGTG
Organism: Dasyprocta punctata; assembly: GCA_004363535.1. Taxonomy (NCBI): domain Eukaryota; kingdom Metazoa; phylum Chordata; class Mammalia; order Rodentia; family Dasyproctidae; genus Dasyprocta; species Dasyprocta punctata. Next base: position 68,484 of record RJWM01006858.1, on the reverse strand, counting down.
GTAGAGCCAGACCTGGAACAAAGTGTTCCTGACACTCAATCTTGGGCAAGCGACTCTGAGGAGGGACCAGTGTAGCTGCCACGCTTGGCCAGGGTGGTTCCCAGGACAGCTCACACGCTGGAATCCTTTGGCTTCTTATCTGGCCCTGACGTTAACAGTTGTTGCTGTAGGCCAGGGCTGGATGCAACTTCCTTGGTCTCCTCCTCTTTGTTCTGCTGCCTCAGGACAGTCAAAACCAAGGCGAAGCACACCAGTGAACCAGTTTTGAAGAAGAACTGGAGGCCAACAAACCTGAGGAAAAACAGGGCACCTTGAAATGAGGACCACAGATCCAGGGCCTGGATGTCCTTGGGTGGGCAGCGAGTAGAGTCAGTAGATGTTATTCTTTGTGCAGGTGGACACTTCAAGTTTGGGGGTCATTGACCCCTTTTGGAGTCTTTCCCTGGTAGAGGAGGCGGAAGCTCTGCAGAAGGATCCCAGGGCAGAGACAGAAACCTATTCCCACGCTCTCTGTCTTTGACTGTGACGTGACCTGGGCTGACTGTGCCTTTTTCCAGGGTTCTCTCAGAGGCTCAGGGGGCCTCACAACACCTTGGGATGGCTCCATCTTCCACAAGGAACACAGGATTCCCCTCTCCTGTTCACTTAACTCATCAAGGCCCTTTGACTTTTTCTCTTCTAGGAAGTCCCCCTCCCGCTGCCAGTGGCCCTAGCCTGTGGGAACTGTGTCCTTCTAAGAGCTGGCAGTGACCTGTTCCCTACCTCTGACCCTGTTAGCAAGGCCTCCCCATACCCACCCCAGGTCTGCAGCCTCTGAACCTTCAGATTCTTTTAAGTTCCTCAGTGTACAGATGGGAAAACTGAGCCCCAGACAGTTAGACAGGGCTTTCTCCCAGTCTCTACTCAGTCTTACAGTTGGGCTGCTCCCAAATCTCCCCAGGACTTCAAGTCCCCTCTGTCATCAGTGAGCTTGCAGACAAGGCCCAGGTTTGTCGGTTGTTAGCTGTGGGTGACCTTGGGCTGCCTACTTCAGCTTTCACTTTCCTCATCTGTGAAAGAGTAGAACTGTCCAGCTCTCAGGACTGGTGAGCTCAGCACTGGAAACAGCACCTGAACCAAGCAGGTGCACTCAAATGCTTCCCCACTGGTACCCCGCCTGGGGTCCTGAGAGTTCCCCAGCACCCTTCCCACAGCCCCGGGCTGGGGTCTCACCGGTTGCGGAGCAGGTCAAGGTCATAGTATCGGCAGACGGCTCGACGCCCGCAGTTCGAGGCCCAGTGCACACAGGTGGTGTCAATGGCGCTGCCGTGGATCACGGGGCTTGGCATCCAGGCTGAGAGAGGAGGTGCTCAGGGGACAGCAAGGCCGGAGATCCCCAGCCTCCCTGTAAGCCCTCAAGGGGTCCAGGCCACAGCGGGTCTCTTGGCTCAGGAATGTGGCCTTCAGCCAGCCCCTTACCATGCGCCAGAGGGAGCCTCCCTCCTATTAGGTGGTGTGGCTTCTATATTTGCACAGCCACCTCCAGACACCTGCTTCCCCTACATCTATTAGCCCGAAGTCAGGGACTAGGGTCCACTCAGGCCTCTAGCCACTAGGTCTGGCACACAATGGGCACCTGGACCCCCATCACCACCACCTAGGGGCCCAACCAGGCTCTTTACCCAAAACTCTCAGGAGCATGAACTGGATGCCCACAGCCAAAGTCTTGTCTTCTTTCTTCACTCCCCTGAAAAGCAGGGGCACAGGTACATGAGGGCCTAGAGCAGTGTGGACTCCCCACACCCTTCCCTCCCACTGTCCATGCCCCACTCCCCTCAACCTGAGGGTCCAGCTGAGGGACTCAGGCCTTGTGCTCCATCCCGTCTCACCTCGCAGAGCCCATACCCACTGACCATCAAGGTCCTGTGTACCCTCCCCCGCCGTGTTTCCCACCACAGACACCATCCTGGTTCCCCTGCTCCCTGGTCTCTTCTTTCTCCTATACTTGGAAAGATCTGGAGCTGGGAGAGTTAGTTACCTGCTCCAGCTTCTCCATCACTGTGACATAGTGGCAAGTGCTTAAGGAGTACTTCCTGTGGACTCAGCAACTCTACACTACCTCTTCTGCCCTCCTGGGAGGTAGGTGGGTCATTAGACCCATTTCACAGATAAGCAGTTGATACCTAGACAGGTCAATGACTTGGCCAAGGTCCCATGGCTCCTGGAGGCAGAGCTGGGACTCCTGCTGCCCACAGTCCACATTCTCAGCTCTCTGTGGCATCTGACCCGCTGCGTCCTCTCTTGTGTCAGCCTGTTTCACAGATTCCCACATCTTCTAATATTCCCAGGGGTTCCATTCCCTTCTAATTTTCTAGAAAGTAAGTAGTGAATAATATAAACCCAGCAGACTGGAATTATCTTGCTGGGAGGTCTTCTTAGCTCCCCCTATCCCAGGAGATCCTGACTTTGGACTTGGACTTGGGCAATAATTTATTAGACCCAGCAAGGACTCTCAGAACAGGGGCCAGGAAGATCTGGTATCAAGAAATAGTATCCAGCATGGACTGGGTGCTCAGTGAGCACCTACTAGGTGCTATTGCCTTGAAGGGCATGGAGGCTGGGGGCTGCCTGGGTACCGTTTGCTCCCTGGATGGGCCTCTGTGGTTCAGCCTTTGCAGGTGGGGTGAGGGAGCTCAGCTTCTCCTTACTGTAAGATGGTCTCTCTTAGGGAGGACAGGACAGGGCTGTAAGTGTGGGGATAGGATTGAGAGCCTGGGCTCTGGCTGAAGCCCCAGTCCTATTCTGTGTGGTACGTGCTATACAACTGGGCCCAGTTTCTGACCTTCCTGAGCCTCTGTCTTCTTGTTTGCAAGATGGGGAGAAAACCATCTCAGAAGGTTTCCAGGGGAATGAAGTCAGGGCAGGGAGGGCCTGGCCTGTCATGTGGGCCTAGGACCCTTGAGTGTCTTCTTCGTCCAACTCCCCCCTTGGCATGTCCTGGCCATGTACTCGCCCCACCCCACCCCCGCTTTCACCTTAGGATGAGCATGAAGGCGGGTGTGTGGGTGACGCTGGCCAGTGCCGCTCCCAGGCTGACCAGCAGGATGAAGGGCAGCACCAGGTGGCTGCAGACCGAGTCACAGGAGCCAGCAGGCACAGGGCCTCCCCCAGCCACACAGCTGCAGTTGCTATAGAAAACCTGGGGAGGAGAGGAGGGGGAGACGGGTCTCAGGAGCCTCCAAAGAGGCAGCGGCTAGGGGCCTGTGGCGGGAGAAGGCTCCTGGGGGTCCCATGGCCCACAGCCAGCTGAGGTGGAACTGCGTGTAGGTGGCCTGAGGAGGTGCCTGGCCAGCCTGCCCTGCACGACTTGGGCTGAGCCAGGCCGCTAGCCATGCGGGGGAGAGAGGTAGAGCGACAAGGCAGAGGGACCTGGAAGAGCACCGCCCCTTCACAGGACACATCAATGGCAAGGACTTCATCGCACCCTGCACTCACAGTCTCTGGTGGCAGGGAAAATCTCCAGTGGAAGACTGAAGTCCAGCCACCAGTGCCCTCAGGCATCCATCAGGAGCAAAGCCAAGCCAGGAGCCTGTGTTTCACTCATCTGTCAAGGAGACCTGTGCGCTGCAGCCACTGGTGCTTCGGATGGAGACAGGGATGGGTTTCATCCTCTCTCTGGGTGGCCCAACGGGCAGCTGGAGCCCTCTGGGCTTGTCACCTCCACTCATGGGAGCCTCAGAAACTTTTCAGGGTGAGCAGGCCTGAGGTGGAGCCTGGGGACCTTGGGAGGATTTTAAGCATGGCAGAGATGAATCCTGACGGTCCTGTGTCCTTGTGCCCTGGCAGTGACTTGGAGGACAGATTGGATGGGGAGACATGCGAGGAGCCCCATTGTGGGTTGGGGTAGATGAGTAAAGGGATTTTGATTTGAGGTGATTTAGGTGGTAGATTAAAGGAAAAAGAGGGAGGAGGAGGGAGAGGGGAAAGAAAGGAGAGAAGAGGAGAGGAGAGCACAGGACAAGAGAAGGCAGAGGAGGGCGGGAGAGGAAGGAGAGGGGACACTTAGGCTTTGGCAACTTGACACCCTCCGCATTGCCCTGTGGGGCAGACATGCATAATGGGGCTGAGCTGCCCTGTGTGTGAGCCAGGTGCACACCAATTCACACTGCAGGACAAGTGGCTCTTGGGCCTTGGCTTGCCGACTAAGTGACCTGGAGTTTCAGCAGGGGGACAGGTAATGGAAAAATACCTCAAGGTCAGGAGGCCCCTGCTACTGGTCCTGGGCTCAAGGGAAAGGTGCTGGGACAACACCAGGCTGGAGATTTTCCTCTCCGGGGTCCTTCTGATCCTTCACTCACATGCCTCTAATTCCCATGATGGCAAGTTCTTCCCACAGTTGCCCTCAGTCACCCCCCCACAGGGTGGTCAGCCCCACCCGGAGAGCCGGAGATCCTGCCAGCTCCCACGTCTCTCTCTCATTCTGTTGCCGAACACACCTGCGCCAGGCACGGATCAACCCATCCCTGCGGGGGGATGATCACGGGCAGCCTGAGGAGGCGCGCGTGGCAGGAGACTGTTCTAGGCCAGCCTAGAGGTCCCTGAGTGCTGCCCCAGGCTCAGCTGCACCCTGCTTCCGATGCTACGCCAAACCCAAACCTCTGCAGCCAATCCAAAAGGCAGCTGGTTTGGGGCCAGAGCCTTGAGGGTTTTATTTTTGTGGTGCTGGGAATTGAACCTAGGGCCTCATTCCACCAGTGGTGGCAAATGTTCCACTACTGAGCTACATCCCCAGCCACTCAGAACCTTGGCTCAGTCCTAGAGCTGGTATGAAGACTCTGGGCACTGCTTAGTCCTTTCCTGGGCCTTCGTTTCCCTATCTGTACAATGGGTAGAATAAGAGTGACTACTTAAAATCTCCCCAGGCATCTGCTGTCCCTATTGCTGTGGGCCTGTCTCACTCCGTGCCTCTTGCCCTCTCACTCTCTGGCCCTCTGCCTCATCTCTGTTCCTCTGAGTCCTTCCTTCTGTTGGCAGATGTAGGACATTGTTCCCTCAATAAGCTTTCATTGCCAGCCTGAGCCGGGAGAGGGGAGCCAGGTCTGACTCCCAGCAGTCTCACTTGTAGAAGGCCCAGGGTGCTGATGGGCAGAAGTGGTCCCTGTGGGTATAGACGTGGATGGGGGGAGGAAGCCCACCCTGAGGGTCCCAGAAGGTTTCAAGGGGAAGCAGCATTTGTCCAGTTCTTTGAAGATGAGTCGGTAAATTAGGGCCTGGAAGCAAAGTGATTTCTAGGGAGGGGGAACAGCATATGCAAAGATTTGGAAAGACACACGTGTATGTGTACACACATACACACATGTAGGGTCTCAGGTAACTGCACAAATCTTGTAACAGAAGTAGCATGAGGATTCATGGAGGAAAAGGAAGACCCAGACAAGAAGGGCCCTGAATGCCAGGGAAAGAGTGGGGACTTTACCTGCAGAGCAGTGGGAAGCCATGGCTGGGTTTTAAGGAGGGGCATGACAGGACCGCATGTGTGCTCTATCACACTTGAGGCTGTAGTGTGGAAGAAGCCAAGCAGAGTGCATGATAGGAGACGCAGCAGTGAGGAGGCTGGTATAAGCCTGGTCAGTCAGTCAGTTGACAAACCTTCACTCAGCCAGGCGCTGAGAACCTACGGCCAGGGGACCCAGCCCGCAGGGGCCTTGCCATGGGGAAGTAAGATCAGTGTGATGAGCAGCAGTGCACTCTGTGTGAGCCCGAGAGGCAGAGGTTGTGCCAGAAGCCTCCCTCACCTTGGTTTTATCCAACTCTGCCTGGACCATCTGGGCCGTGCAGCCAGCATGGCAGGGTGTGATGTACTCCACATGGGCACCAGTGTCGCAGACGGGGTTAAAGCCATCCACTGGGCAGGAGCAGGGTGCCATACAACCTGGAAACAGCTCCGCTTGGGGGTGGGTGCTGGTGAAAGAGAAGGCAGCAGGGTTGGCCGGGCTGTCCTCCCCCAGGCTGGCAGCCTTGCCCCCACCCCAGAGTCGAGGCCAGAACTCCAGGAGGGCTTCACTCCCAGGGTTGCCTGTGGGGAAGTGGAGCAGGGAGATGGGCTGAAGCTCCGGAGGCACTTGGCGCAGAAGTGGGGGAAGTCTGGGCCATGGCAGGAGCCCCCTGCCAGCCCTAGATCCTGCACATCTTCGAGTTGCTTCTGCACACGTCTCCGCTCCCTGGTGGCCCTTGTGTAGGGAACTCAACACCTGGAGTTCAGTGTCTGATGGAGAGGTCTTTCTTCTCAGGAGTTGGGTTGCTTCCTTTTCTCAGAAAAGTCCAGCCATGTGTGGGGGATTTAGCCAGGGGATTTGACCTGATGTGGGATCTGCACCTGCCTCCCTCTGGGCCTCAATTTCTCTGACTGTCTGCGAGGCTGAGGCTCCTGTCTCCCTGTTGCTCTCTTGCCCTACCTACTACCCTCACTGTGGTTAGTCCCTCCTGCCCCTCCAGAGGGCTGCTGTCAGATCCCAGGGTGCTCCTGCCCACTTGGCCAGGGCAGGGTGGGGGTGGACAGAGGGAGGAGGTCAGAGAGAGGCTGAGCTGGAGGGGGCAGATCACCCTGGGAGGAGGCAGGAAGGTGGTCCCTGGGACACAGGCTGTGACTCAGCTTCATGTGAGGGGGGGAGCCCAGCACAGCCGCCAGGAGAGAGACCTAGAGAGGCTGGTTTGGGGTCACAGTGTGCCAGTGGCCACATCGCATGGGAAGGGCCAATAGGGGTAGCTGGGGGGCCCCCCTGTTGGTCTTGGGATAGGCACAAGGCAGAAACGTGGGCTGACTGGAGGACCTGGCACACTTGGTATATGCCTGGTTCTGTGCACAAGAGGATTGGCAGGGGCCAGGGAGGCTGGGAGAGGGACAGCTGCTGAGATGGCCTTAGAAAGCTTGGGGCAGGGTGGGGAGCGTGTGGCAGAGGTGAGCTCCTCCCTGCCTAGGGCAGGAGTCCCCATCTCCCCTCTGAGTGTGGACAAAGCTCATCAAGATCATCATCAGCGCAGTCCTCTCCTTCTCCCCACCCCCAGGCAGACAGTGCTCCTGCATCTGATTTGGTCTTGATGAGTCTTCCATGGGAAGGGGCGCAGAGGCACTGCCTGAGCTGTGGACCCATTAGGAGTCTGTGCCAGAGGAACCTGCCAGAAGAGAGGCACTTTCTGGAACCTTCTGATAACAGATGAAAGACCACATGTGTGACAGCCGATGAGGGCTCTTCCGCAGTCCTTCCTCTCTCCTTGACCACATGAAGCTGGCTGCTTCTGTGGGGAGAGTACTGGCCCAGGCTCTGTCCTCTGGGTGGGTGATTTCACCTGTCTGAGCCTCACTATGCTCATCTGTAAAATGGGTACAAGGAGACTCAAAAGTACGTAAAGGGGAAGTAATAGGCCTGGGGTTGGGTTCATATGAGACCCTCCATTTTCTGTCTGTCTGTATCACAATCTGTACAGAAATATGAGGTTTTTCTTGATGTATTCAATTAGTTCCCACAAGCTCCTTCAATGAATTAGAACCCAGAACTTGATGAATTAATTGCAAGAATGTGGATGACAACAAAGGTGAGTTGTCAAAGGCAAGGAGTGAGAGGGAGGAGAGATGGGCAGGATAGATGGGCTGACTTTTCCCATTTACTTGAAAAAATTGTGATAAAATATCCATTTACTCTTTACTCAAAAGGTCATTGAAAGGCTCTGCATCCCTCCCCAGGCTAGGGACTTCCCAAGGGCATAGCTGCAGGTGGCCAAGTTGCCTCCCCATCCTGAAAAAGGAGAGGGGAGTGGGGAGGGCGGGAAGGGGAGGAAGCAGGGGTGGGGGAGGTTGTAAGGGTGAGGCCGGAGGGGACCTTGGCCCTGAGCCAGGCCTTCCCATGCAGAAGGAGCCCCAGGTGAGGAGACCTGCACGTGGGCGGAGCGGATGCCACGGAGTAGGTGGGAGAGAGGAAGCGGGGGAATTCTAGCAGCACGTTAGGCCAACCTAAGGCTGGAGTCGTTTTCAGGAAAAATGAGATCATTTTGGGGAAGAGGCAGGGATGGAAGTTCCAACAACTTCTCTAGAAGGCTCCCAAGGGGAGAGGGTCGGTCTGTTGGGCAAGGGCAGGAAGTAAGCATCAGTAATCTTTCTCCAGAAGGGCGGAGGCAAAGCACTGCCTCAGAGACAAGGATCAAGAATTCTGGAATGTTTGGGTCACGGAACAACAGAATTTTAGCTTTCAGTCTCTAAGAGCCAAGAATCTCAGAGGACTCCAGTCTCCCCCTTCTCTTGCCTAACTCTCCTCTGCGGCCTCCGAGAAGGGGCCACCCAGCCTCTGCTCAGCCTCTCTCCCGCCCCAGCTCCCCGGGGATGGCACTCGTTCTCTTCTGGGCAGGCCTAGACTCTGCCTGGGAGCAAAAGCCTTCCTCTGGGTCTGGCCGAGCTGGGTCCCATCTCCTACAATGTGGCCTCTGTCCCACTTCAGCTGGGCACACAGGGCTCAGGGACCCTGGAGGAACCACTCACAGGTGGGTTTGCTCTGCCTTGGCCTCTAGTCCTCCACAGGCTTCAAGAAGCTCCATCTGTGCCTCTTCTAGGAGTGCCTGTTGGGTCACTGGAGCCTTCTAGAAACAATGTCCCCTGCTCGAGAGTGAGCCAGGAGAGGGTGGCACAAGGGAGCTGAGAGTGTGGCAGGGGTACCCACTGACTCAGCTTCTGTCCAGGGCCACTGCCCGCCCTGCCCATGCACCTGCCCTCCCCGCACTCACCCAGACTGCAGAGTGACGCCTGCAATGTGGTGGGTTGAGCAGCCAAGGAAGAAGAGAGGGAGGCTGACCACCAGAGCCAGCAGCGACCCCAGCAGGCAGAGGGCTCCGCAGCGCATGGGGCCCAGGCGGAGGCGTTTGACGAGGACGCTCCCCACCACGATGCCCACGATGGCCGTGGGGATGGTGAGCCCACCGATGAGCATGTTGGCAAAGGAGGCCGTGACAGAGAACTGGCGTTCCAGGAACTTAGGCAGGAAAGTGGCCATGCCTGCCGCCATGGACGACATGCACACCTGAGACAGGACCACCAGCAGGAAGATGGGATGGCGCAGGGTTCGCAGCAGCACCCTGGGGAAGGCTGTTGGACAAGTGGAGAGGAAGTCAGAGGTGGGAGTGCGCAGGCCAGCCGCAGCCTCTGTGTCTGCCTGTCCCGCCCTGTTCTGTTCAAGCTGTTCCATCCCTTTCCATCCCATCCCATCCCATTCAATTCTACCGCACCCAATTCTATCCTGTTCCATTTGAC